>RJWM01002967.1:7500-77888 GCA_004363535.1 Dasyprocta punctata | reverse complement strand
AGTATTAGAACTATTTATTCTGTTCCCCCTAAGGTTTGAAACTAAGGTGGTTAATTTAATTCATGGACTAATTATTTGTCTTATACTTATGGAATGATAAAGAAATTTATACCAATTATCCACAGGGCTAGTTCTTTCATCCATTTATTCTTTATTCAATAAATATTTATTGAACACCTACCATGTGCCAGTTAATATTCCAGGAGCTAGGAAGCACCAGTTGAATTAAAGAAATAAAAAGTTAGTCCTGAAAGATCAGTGGCTACTAATAAGTGGACCCTAGGATCTTCTTGGTCCTTTACACTCTTTCAGGGGTTTGATGAACTCAAAATTACTTTAATAGTAACTAGACCTTACTTGCCCCTTCTGCTATGTTGTCATTTTAATTATGATGCAAAATAAATGTGTGTAAAGTACTGTTGCCATATACTCACATCTATTTAAACCTACATATTTATCTAATATTTTCAAACAAATACATAATGTCAGCCTGTGATTTCAAGGAAAATGAAAGTATCTGTTGCAAATGATAACTATAAAACTTAAAAATTAGAATATTGGAAACTTGTGTTTGTCAACGTTTTCATAAAAGTCAGTGATAATGTTAACAAACACAGTTTTTGATGGAATAGTAAAACGTGTTAACAGTTGGATTATAACTCTGAGTGACAGCATTGTTCAAATGACAACTCTTGTGGTTACAAAGTCATTCTTGAGTCATTCTTGACTGAAAGATGCAATGCAAGCTATACCAATGGTTCAGTGTAAGGAGTATAAAATCATCATTGATTTTATTTCTTAAATGTTGTGCTGCCAACATTTAAGAAGCTGCCATTTGTTGAGTTTAGCTATTGCATGAAGAAAGAATATCAACAACTAGCTGAAAATAATATTAAAATATTCTGATCTTTTCCAACTATATATTTTTCTAAGGTCAACTTTTCTTCATAAACTTCTATCAAAGCAACATTTTAAGAGGGCAAGTGTAGAAGTAGACTAGAGAATCTTCCCATCTCTGTTAAGTCATCATCAAAGAGATTTGCAACTCCATAAAACAGTACCTTTCTTCTCATTAAAGTTTTTTTTTTAGGAAATAGTTTTTCACATAATGTGGAATTTATGTTTATTGTAATGGATTTATTTTATTTTAATAAATAAATAAATTTCCAATATGATAAATATTAGGAGCTATAAAGTCCATAAGCAAAAACTTATCATTAAGCCAGCTTAAAACCCTTTTAAATGAAACTTTCTATTTTGAGATAATCATGGTTTGTTTCCAGTGTAAGAAATACTACAGAGTACTAATGTACTCTTTATCTAATCTTCCCGTTGGTAACATATTTCAAAATACACTTTCTTATCACATCCCAGATACTGACTTCAATCAGTTAACACATAAAGTGTGGCAGAAAAATACGGTGAAGGTTTAAATTCTTAAAAAATGATTTCAGAAAAAGAAACATTGCCACTCATGTCCTTCAAAATACTTTCCGGAGATTCGTACACACTTATTCCATCATTCTTGTCCGTTCCTGAAGCAGTTCTAGAGGTCCTTTTTCACGTCTTTAGTTGATGTTGGTGTCCTGAATTTATTCAAAATTGTCCCTTTCATGGTCATTTGGACTTTGGACAAGAGCCAAAGGTCCCACAGATTCAGCGAATAAAAGGTAGGTGAGGACACACTGCACCATTGTTGCAAGCCTGCCTTGGCTTTGGATGGAACCTGGTGGCAGCATTCACTGTAGTTTTAATCACACCTCATAAAGACGCTCGCCAGAAAGGGTTTCCATTTCCACCATCAAAGAGCTTCCCCATGAGCCCATGTTCAGCTCCACCTACTTTACTCCCACCCCTCTCTCTTCTTGATTCTTGACAACCACTAATTTCTTCCACCTTTCTATAATTTGCCTTTCAGGAGGATTATGTAAATGGAATTTCACATAGTGTATAATCTTTTGGGACAGGCAGCACAATTACCTGAGGAGTTACTGAAGTTGATGTATGTATCAATGGTTTGTTCCTTTTTCTTACTTTGGATTCCATGGACCGTAGATGTACCACAGTTTGTTTCATACCATTCACTCACTGAAGACTCCTGCATTGTTTCCAGGGATGATTATTACAAACAAAACTCCTATAAACATTCATGGGCAGAAATCTGTGTGAACACATGTCTTTATTTTTCTGGGAAAGATACCAAAAAGTGCAGTTACTAGTTTGTATGGTAGTGGTATCCTTAGTTTTTTTGAAGAAACTGCCAAACTGTTTCCCATTACATTCCACCCACCAATGGGTGAGTTACTCAGTTTCTTGGCACCCTTGCCAACATTTGATATGGTATCATCACTGTTTTTATTTTAGATATGCCAATAGGTGTGTGATATCTTATTGTGGTTTTAATTCACATTTATCCAGTGAATAAAACATCAAACACATTTTCGTGTGTTTTTGACCAGATGCTATACCAAAATACTTGAGACTGACTACCTTATAAAAGGAATAGGTGTTTATTTGCCTTCCAGTACTATTGGGAAGTTCAAAAGCATGGTGCTGACACCTATTCTACTTCTGCTGAGGATGTCTCACTACCTCATAATGTGGAAAAGGGCATCGAATGGCAAGGCAGAGAAAGCAAGCTTCCTGCAATAGCCCATTAACCTACTGATAAATTAATCCACGAATAACCTAGCACATTCTCGAGGGCAGGTCTCTCATGTCCCAATCACTTCCCAAAGTGTTCACCTCTGAACACTATTAACATTTGTCTTTGGGGATTAATGGTTCAATATGTGAAATTTGGGGGATGTGTCTGAATCATAGCAATATGCTTACTTGCACTGTGCATATTGTCTTCACTGAAATGCCTCCTAGTTTCTTTTCCCATAGTTGTATTTTCTGCTTGTTAACTATCAAATTATGAGAGGCCTCTGTGTAGTTTAGATATCCTCATTTGTATTCGTATATTTATCTTCCATTCTGTAGTTATTCTCTTTCTCTTCATAATCTTTCTCAGAAGAAAAATTTTTAATTTTATCCAAGTTCAAAGTTTCCTTTAACAAATTGTGGTTAGCCTTGCTGTTGAATCTAATAATACCTTCCCTGTAGCCTAAAGATTTTCTCCTATATTCTTTGTGAGGTTTTATATCTTCATATTTTATATTTAAATCTTTGGTCCATTTTAAGTTAAATTTTGTACAACCTATGAAATGTAGACCAAGTTTATATTTTTCACTTTGTTAGACAGTTTTGCCTATGGATATCCAATTATTCCAACACCATTTTTTGAGAAGGTTACTTTTGTGCCTCTGTATAAAAGTAAGCTGGATATATTAGTGCAAGTCTATCTATGGATTCTCTATTACACTCAGAAATCTAGGTATCTGTATTTTTGCCATGGTATCTGTATTTTTGTCATTGTGTTCCGACTTCCTTCTCCTTCTCCTTCTCCTTCTCCTTCTCCTTCTCCTTCTCCTTCTCCTTCTTCTGTGGCACCGGGGATCAAACTCATAGCCTCACACCTGCCAGACAGGTGCTTTAGCCACTGAGACAAATGCTTGGCCCTGGTTTTTTGAAGCAGAGTCACACTATGTAGCTCACGCTGGCCTTGAGCTCATATTGTAGCCCAAGCCAGCCTCAAACTCACAATGCTCCACCTACCTCAGCCTCCCGAGTGCTGGGATTAAAGGTCTGTGCCACCATGCCTGGCTTCCAGTTTTATTCTTACCTTTCAAATTTGATTTAGTTATTCTTGTGCCTTTGCTTTTCCATATACATTTTGGAAAAATCATGACTATTCTACATGTATTTGTGTCTTATGTATTAGTGATGGTAACTACTAAAATTCTATTTGGATTTTGATAGGGATTGCTTTAAATATGTATATCAATTTGGGATGAATTGACTTCTTTGCTCTGTTGGGTCTTCCAGTCCAGAAACATAGAGAACATACACAGTACAATTTCAACTCTTTTAAACTTTTTAAGGTTTGTTTTATGCCTGTGATGGTATCCACTTTAGAATAAGTTCTATGAGTGTTTGAAAGGAATGTGTATTCTACCATTGCTGCATGGAGTGTTTCACAAATGTCTCCTAGGACTTATCTGTTGATTCTGTTGTTGAATTCTTGTGTACTTTTGTGGATACTCTGGACTGTTTTGTATTAGTTGTTAAGAGAGAAGAGTTAAGACTTCAATTGTCATTTGATGAATTTATTTATCCTATAACCTTCACTCTCATCTTCTCTAGTCTCTTGCCTCCTCTCCTCTCCCCTTGTCTCTGTTTTCTCTTCTCTCCTCTTCCACCATCTTCTTCTCTTCCTCCTTCTTCCTCTTCTTTTCTGTCTCTCTCTTTCCTTCTCTCTTTTCCTCCCTCCCTCCCTCCCTCCCTCCCTCTTCTTCTGCCTCCCTCTCTCTCACCCTCTCCCTGTCCATCTCCTGCTCTTCTTTCTTTTTCTTTTGGGACACTCACTATCCTCCCCAAATATGTGAGCCAATAAATCATTACTATGTCTCAAATAGGAAATGTCTCCCAAAGGCTCATGTATTGAGCACTTGAGCGTCAGTGCAACAGTGCTCCAAGGTGGACCCTCCTAAGAGAGGTAACTGGGCCATGAGGGTGCTGGCCTCATTAATCAATGTATTAATCCAGTGATGAGTTCATAGCCGAATGGGCTGGGAGACACTGGGACCCACTGGAGGAAGTAGGTCACTAAAAGGAGTAACTTTAAAAAATTTTTTTTTATTTTAAAGATAGTAAAATCCAACAAAGCATGACAGAACAAAATCAATCAAAACAAAGCAGTAGAACTGGTACAAAACTTCAAAGCAAGATGCTAGGAAAACTGTAGCTACTATAATATATCTTGTTATCTTCAAAGGAGTAAGTTCGAAGGGTGCGGCTCTACTCTGGCTCTCCCTTGCTCTCTTTACTTTCTGCCTCCCATGAGGTGAATAACTATTTTTCTCTACCATGATGTTTTGGCCTTAGAGCCAGGTGACTATAGACTGAAACTTCTGAAACTGCAAACCTAGATAAACCTTTCCTCATTCAGGTTGTGCATGTCAGGTATTTTGTTCCAGCAATGGAAAGCTGACCATTACAATCATCTAATTGTTAATGACATTTTCACTTGAATTCCAGCTGCTGATAATCCTAAGTCTTGGCTAATTCGGTATCTGAAATTTCACTTACAGACTAGAATATAGCAGTGCTCCAGCCAGTCATTCCATGATAGCATTGTTTCACAAACAAGGTTCTACGGGCACAGCTGTAAAGTGGCCAGAAAACAATATGAATCTTGAAGGCTTATTTTCCTTTCTATTCTAACTCAATTTAAATACATTAATTATGTTTATGTGGGTGACTCCCTCATTAGTGATTTGTTGGACCTGTCTGCGTATATTTGTTCACAAGTTGTGCCAAAGAGAAAGATGTAATGGTGATTATGATTAAAGTGCAAGCTCTGAAACCTGACAGCCTAAGCTTGAACCCAGGTAACAGCTCTTACAGTTTACCCTACACTTTTTATTACTGCTCTCTGTTTGCAAAATAAAGAAAAAGATAGTAGCAGTCTAATAAGCTAGTGTGAATAGTAATGGGATTGATAGATAGGTATGGATTTTTTAGAGTATTGTCTAATGTATAGTAAACAATAATTATTGTGTATCTTTTTAATATAATGCAATGTTTTTAGCCAAGTGAAGGGCATATCACATCAGATACACAATAGATTTTGCTATAATTTGAGTACAGAAAAATGATAGAAGAAATGATTTGTTTTATACATGTACAAGAGAAAATGTAAGAATATCCAAAGTTTATGATAGCAAAAACTATGAAAACAACCCAATGGCCACCAACAAGAAAATGGATGAACAAACTGCTGCATATTCACAGAATGGGATATTATACAGCTATCAAAATAGATGAGGTAGTACCATGCACCAATATAATATGCATGGATCATAGCAATGTAATGTTAACTGAAAAAACAAGTTTCCAAATGTTGTGTAAATGTTTCTTTCTGTGAAGACAGAACAGCAAAATATAAACATGTAGTTTTAGCAATATACAAAATTATATAAATATATCTACATTTTAAGAAACAGAACAGATGTTACACTCAGAATGTAGGATTTTGGCTGCCCTGGGTAGGAGAAGCCTAGGGAATAGCTTGAGAAGGAAATATTATTAAAGTGTAAATTATTATTAAGGTATTAAATTTTATTTTGAGCAGTGAATTTGCTGTTGGTGAGTGAAGTGTGGAACACACCCAGACCATAGCTTTCTGAAGAAAGTATTTATTTTAGCGTAACAGAAGTCAGGTGTTCGTCACACACACGTAGCTGCACCAGGGAAATACAGGAATCGGTCTTTGTGTTTGTCCACTTGGTAGACAAATGGCAAGGTCTGTGCACGAGTGTCAAATTAGTAATGGGTGAGTATTTACCCACTTTCTGCTCCATGTTACATTTTTGTGCATTTTTAGTTTGTCTTAGTAAATGTTTTGTTTTGATTCTTGTAGAATTAGCCCAATTGAACATAATGTTACATGCAAATCTGCTTTTACAGCTTTGGGAGGAGGTTGAAAGTGAGTCATTAGGTGATTTGGCTAGAGAGGTACAGAATACAGACTGTGATTCAGACGGGGAAGGAAACAGTAATATAAAGAAATATTTGAGTAGTCAAAATGCAACAAAATGGTCATGTACACCTGAGCAATCCAACGTTAGAACTAGATCAGAAAATGTTATTAGGTTCTTGACAGGGGTGAAACCTATTGGACAGGATGCCAACACTGTAAGTCAGTATTGGAAACTATAATGGACCTTACATGGTTACCATATAAGATGTTGTAAAATGCACTAGTACTGAAATACAGGTAAAACATACATCCATAATTATACTCAAAAATATACTATCATGAAACCTTACTATCTGAACTAAAGGCCTTTGTTGCAAGAGTTTATCACTCTAATTGTCAGAATCAAAAGGATTTATGGTGAAGTAGACAGATGTGGCATTGAGATTTTCAAAACAACAATAACACTCAAGAGATTTTGTTTTCTGCGAAATTGCCTGTTTTGATAACAGAAACACCCACTAAGAGAGAAAATATCTGACAATTCAACTATTATTTGCTAATTTTTGGAAAGCTTTATTCTGAATCATCAAGCAGTTTAATACCTTACAAATACATGACAATTGACAAACAACATGTATCATTTTGTGGTTGAAGCTTTTGGCAATATGTGCCAAATAAACCTTCCAAATACGGTATAAAACTGTATGCCCTGGTAGACGCAAAGACATTTTACACCTTGAATTTAGAAATTTGTTCTAGAACTCAGCCTCCAGGTTTTTATTTGTGCAGTAATAAACTTTATGACTTTGTGAACAGACTTGTACCTACTTTGAAAAGTAACCAAAACATCACATTTGACAATTGGTATATTAATTACCCATTGATGTTACATTTGCTTAAAGAACACCAGCGGACCAGCACAGGACCTATTAGTAAGAACAAAGTGGAGATTCCAGAAAAGTATATTGCAAGTTTACAGAGAAGTGTATAGTACAATCTTTGAATTTAGAAAGACTTAACATTGGTCTTGTATATGGCAAAGAAAAACAAAGTAGTGTTCACACTGTTAACATTACACCATGATGATGAGATGGATAGTGAATTCTCAACACAAATGAAGCAAGAAATTCTTGTGTTTTACAACAAAATGAAAGGCAGAGTAGGTGCTGTTGATGAGTTATGCAGCAAGTATTGTCTCTTGAAACACAAAGCATTGGCTAATGGTTGTGTTTTGCTCGATTCTAAACATGTCAGGAATAAATAGTATCATAGTTTCCAAAAAAAGTAAAAAGCATGAAATATCATGGAGAGATTTTCTTAGAGAATTGGGACTGAAACGGAACTATATGTATCTGCCCAAAGAACTTCATGAAAGAATTCTGGAAAAGACCAATGAATAGACAGGGGAAACATCACAAGAACCTCCTAACAAAACAGCAAGACCAATAATATTCCAATTATGTCCTTGAAAAAAAAAAGACAAGAAAACAAAACACATGCTATCAGTGTAAGTAGTACGTATAAACGCATATGTGAAGATTGCTTTAGGTGTCACAATTGAAGTAAAGATTATTTTCTGGAGAGTTTTATTTTTTCATTACAGTTCATATAAAAATTTATTCATATAGGAATTTATTTCTGCTGTTAATTTTTAGATTTTGTAAACCAAAAAAGGTTGATGTTGAAAATGTTCATGTTTGAACAGTTTCAAAGAGGAAAAATGATTGGGATAGGGGAAAGAAGGAAAGAAGGAAGGGAAAAGGAAAAAGACATAAATTTGTATACTTGTATATATAAGATAGCTAAAATGACAATACTACTAAATGTATTAGTTACTGGAAAAGAACAGTTAATACTCATATGATTAGATCAATTTTACATGTCTATATCTGCTAATCTAAACAACTCTCTTGAAGGTAACGATATGCATTATTACAACCATTGTCAAATTCCTATCATTTTGCTTTGTAAAAATATAATGCTATTGTATTGGATTTGTTATTGTTTGTTTGTCTCTTTTGCTTTTTGTTTTTCTTTTCTGTCTTTCTTCTCTTAAATAAAAAATTAAAATGTTGATGTTTATTATAAACACTCAAACAGATTAAACATTCAATATTTTATTTCATTGATATTTTCCTGTTAAGCATACATTATATAACAAAACTCGTAAAATTAAAATAAATGATTAGTCTGAACATTGTAAATAAGTTTTTTAAAAACTAGCTAACAAACAATTAAATAAAAAGGACCACAAATGGGTCAATGGCAAGAGTGTGTCCTGAATTAAGGAAGATTTTTATTCAAGCTGATGTATCTGAGTTTCAATGAGAAGTAGGGAAAGAATGAAAAGGAGACGCCTGGTATGTATGACACACGACAGTACATGTATGGCAAAGAACCTTGCTACTAGGGCAGTAAGCATTATTTTGATGTTAGAATGATTTTTTTTCAGCAAAACAACAAAGTCAGTGCTAAGAATTTGAATATTATTGTGCTTATAATTTTGTTCATATTCACTTTGTAATTTTGAGTTTTAGTTTGATAGTAGTTCAAGTGTTTACATAATAGAATTTCCAGCTAGATTTCAATTTATACTCTATTAGAGTAATCTAAATAATCATTGGAGAATCAATTAAAAATTTCTTTTTAATCTCAGAAGCAATCTGTTTTATATTCACCTTTTAAGGGCATTGCATTAGACTTTCAATGGTCCTTTATTTTCAAGGAACACCTAAGGGATGCTAAGATTATGCCATCCAACAATAAATTTCTTCACAATTGGCAAGGAAAACATAGCTATTTGTTTGGCTTTATCATGATCACTCTCAAGGGTATGGTGGGCTTCTCCAAAGTCTAAGTGATGAATATCACAAGAGAATAACTGCAGAAGCAGATAGGAGAAGCCAGAATATAAATTGAATTCTGATTATTAAGTCAGGCATTAAAGAGATGAACCAAAATATAAAATGACATTCTTCTCATTACATATTTTTCATTGCAGAAAATCCAGTTTTAACCTGTAAACACATTATGAGTGTGATCATATATATATTGAGTTTATAATTGGTATATTTAAATGAATTAACAAATATTTTAAAAATCTTTCAGTTTTATTTTCTAATATAATAAATACCTGCTAAACTATGCACCCCAAAAGTTCATGTGCTGCAAACTCAGTGCCGCAATGTTGGGGTTGGAGTATTGTAAGAAGTGTTTGGGTCCTGAAGGCAAAGTCATGAAGGGGTTAATGGCTTTCTCCAATAAATGATGAGCTACCATTTTTGGTCCATTTTCCCTATTGTGTATGTATCTTTCCCCCTCTTCACCTTATGGTAAAAGTACCATAATGTGAAGCAGGAGGCCCTGCAAGAGGCAGCCATCCAATACTGGCATTCTCAGACTCTAGATCCTAAATAACTTCTAGAGCCTAAATAAACTTCTTTCTTTATCAATTTCCCAGTCTTGAGCATTCTGTTACAGTAAAATAAGTGGAATAAGATGGTGCTATTAGATACTATTCACATAAAAAAAAAACTCTTTGAGATCTTTAGTAAATTTTTAAAATATGAAGGGATTCACAGTCTAAAAATTTGCTTTATCATCTTTTGTATTCTAACTAGAATGACACTGAAATTTGTAAGACATCAGCTAGTGTCATGTGTCGCTGTCTTGAAAAAATGGGAATTTACGCAATTCTGAGAGGAAACATGGCAAGTATAGAAAGATGTCAAGGTGATGGGCTCATGAGACAATTCAGAGGCAGACTCTTGGTTAAGATGAAGTAGATGAACAGGTGTTCACGAATCGACGGGTAGATGGTTAAAATTTGTGAAATTTCTGGAAGAATCAATGATGAATTTTCATATGAGTGGCATAGAAGAATGCCAGTTCACAGCAGGGGAGGAGGAGGAAGGACAGGTCATTAGTGTCTGCACTCCCCTTGGCAAGTCACCATGCTTTGCATGTCCTGGAGAGTGCTTTCTGGGGGAGAGACTGTGGTTACATTACCAGGAGGCTCAGAAAGGGGGCAGAAAGGTGATGTTTTTATTTAAAATGCGTAATCAATCATACATACTTGCATGCACATACACAGGAAGAATGCTCAGGTCTGTATCCAGTCCACACAAATCACTTCTCCTAAACTCCTGGGAGAAAGCTGCATTTAATAGATAATCTCCACTTCAATATTGGATAAAAAATGCAGTGTCTTCTTCTTTTTCTTTCTTTCTTTCTTTCTTCTTCTTTTTTTTTTGTGTGTGTGTTCTTTCCACTGCAGTGAGATAAGACATATTTTAAGCATTTATGAAACTTTCTAGGCCTTTGCTTGAACGCCATAGGGATATAAATCTGGATAATAAACTCAACAAGAAATGCATTTTTAAAGGACATTGTGCTATGTTGGAGGGTTGGATGATAAAATCTGTGAAATATATGCATATATTAATATCTAATATTAGCTTAGAGCTTTTGATTTCAGAAAACTAGTTAGCAGTGTCTTCACTCCATGCCCTCCTTTTCAGTCCTTCAGATTTGCTACTTGCTCTGAAAAAAAAGGCAATATTAGCTTGCAAAGTTTTGGAATATTTTTAGACCCATGCACCCCATTTTTCATGCAACTGATAAATTAATTCTAGCTCAGAAATTTTTAATATAAATTCTGCTTCCTTAAATACCTGATCAGTAAATTTTTGTCACCTCTGTCATATTTTATGTAGTTGGCTTACACAGATGCTTGTTTTAAGCATGTAAGTATTATCCACATAACCGAATATACAGTAGCATATCTAGGTCTGTAGCATGTGCAAAACTTGCCATTTCCCCTGTCCTTCATTCAGGCCCTCATGTCTTTCAGTGTGGCATGTTGAAATGAATGTACCAATATAGCCGTATTTTTCTCTTGCTCTTCAGCCATACACAAACACAGAAATTTTCTTATTTCAACAAAAGACCCTGCTGTTAAAAAGAAAGCATGAAAATCTTCAAAGATCTCTTTTAAGCATGAAAATTATCCCATAAATTCCTGCAGGCTTAAGACTCCCTCCTGATATTTTCTCTGGTAATCCCTCACCCTTCCCTCCTACCCTTTCTTAGCCCACCCCCCAATCCTAATAGCTCATCTTCAGTTTCATTGCATCTAGTAGACAGAGAATCCTGCTGAGATCCAAACTCTCCATCCATCAGGCAGAGTTCTTTTAAATTGATGTGCTGAGCCACTAATATTAAAGAGAGGAACAAATTGATTTTAAAAAGTCAATAAAGTATAAACTACATGAATTCTAAAGCAGTGTTTGTGAGTTCTACGTTCTATTGCACTTTTGTATCTGCATAAAGTAGATACCACAGAGAAAGCAGAGTGAAAGAGAATACAGTTTCTCCTCTGTATCTACCATAAACAATTTGAAAAACAATCTTTTTAGCACAGCATATAATATATAGTTCAACAATCCTACTTGTGTTTTAAAATGCACTCAAATGAAAATGAAAAAATTATATGGAAACAACTGGGAAAATGAGATATGTTTAAAATTTTTTGATATTGAATTAAAACTAGCTATTCAATCAAATGCTTTACTTTTTGCTGCTTCTATAGTTTAATACTCTAGCTCAGCTTAATCCGATGGACTTGATAGCTACTACCCTGATAATATATTCTTTTCTAATTATTTGAGGATAGAAAAATGCTTTAACATAGGCAAAAAGTTCAATAACTGTAAAAGTTTTATGTTTAAAGATTTTTCTAGAGCTTCATTACTAACTCGTTCTTGCTTGTGTCCAGTTCTCATTTTTCTCATCGAGTATATACATAATCTTCAGTTTTTATTAAGAGAACTTGAGTTACATGTTGCTGGTCAGCATGATAAAGCCTTCATCAGGAATGCTACAGATTGACAAAGAAGTGGTAAATGTCTAAGAAGATGAATATGTTGAACCTGATGTAAACATTACATAGTATATGCACACATGGAAACATTACATTACAAGGTGTTTCACTAACATGCACATTTTTATGTATTAGTTAAAAATAAATAAAAAGAATGCCCCCAAAGGTGGTTCATCTCAAAGTACTCATTTCAAAGAGCTCTGAATTAACTCTTGAAAAGAAAGCCACTATGCAGCGCTCTGTTAAGGTTACGTGCAATGTTGACCTATTATAGTCAACTGGAGTTGTACACATAACTGTGTGTGTGTGTGTGTGTGTGTGTGTGTAAACATGTGTATATAGAGTGAAGTGTAAGTGGACTTGTATTATCTTTAAGTACTTACTCTTTCAGGGCCAGGGAAATAGCTCAGCAGCACAGTGGCTGCCTGGCAAGTGCAAGGTCCTGAGTTTGATCCCCGGTGCCAAAACAAAACAAAAACTTACTCTCATTTTTTCAAAAAATATTTCTTTAACTAAGTACCAAAACCTTTATGCAGGAGTTTCAAATGAACTCCTGGAAATTATCTTCCTGTAAATTTCATGTTTGAAGTCTTGGATTCACAGGGACCTTATAGTATCTTTTAAAAAAGAAAAATGTCAATCCTTGCCTTTGGAATGTGGCTAGGACCTACACTCTTAGTCACCTGCCTGGTTGTTGGAACAGAATTCTGACACCCACTGCTTAAAGCCAGAGTTGATCTTGTTTCACAGTTTCAGTAACCGCATGGTGGAAGGACCTGGCATAGAGAAAGCAGCTCATGTCGTGGCAGCCAGGAAGCAGAGTGAAGGAAGGGTTCGGGGAAGGAGATTTTCCTGCCACGTCACACCACAGTAACCCGCCTCTTCTGACCAGGCTTCACCTCCTAACAGCACATTTCTCTGAATTCACTGATGAGTACAGTGCCCCGGTGTTTCAATCACCTTGCAAACTAAACTAAAATCCAATAGTTTTGTTTATTAGTGTAAGGACAAATAAAACCAATTAGAGAATAAGGAGATATTGGAAAGATTGTGTGGAGGAAATGAAAGTTGAACATGCGTTTAAGCAGAGGGTAGGTCTATAAAAACAGCAGATGAGGCTTTTGAAAGACAGCCTATAGCTAAACCGTAACACCTACCTTCCTTTAAATGGTGGCAAAAATCCAAACAACACTTACGGAATGCCCATTAGTGCAAGGATGATTTCATAAAGGGGGCAAAGGTCGGAGCACTGAGGTTAAACATCTATTTACAAAGCCTGCCTCCATTCTTGACTGTGTTTGTGGGTCCAGCAAATTATTTAGCTTCTCTGTTGCTTTATTTTCTAATCTGTAAAATGAGGCTAATAATAGAAACTATTTCTCTTAAAGCTATTTCTTTTGTTAAAGATCAAATGAGATAACACATTTAAAGTGCTTAGTAGACTATCTAGTACATAGGAACCCATTAATTATAAACTCTGATAGTGGTCTATAAAATCGTTTTTATTATTCTTATGAAAAAATAAGTGTTGTTGATATCTAAGAGTTCCTAGTTGTGAGAATGACAGTTGAACACGCAACTAACTAAACTAAAATCCAATAGTTTTGTTTATTAGTGTAAGGACAAATAAAACCAATTAGAGAATAAGGAGATATTGGAAAGATTGTGTGGAGGAAATGAAAGTTGAACATGCGTTTAAGCAGAGGGTAGGTCTATAAAAACAGCAGCAGAAGAGGAAATAAATACAGAAAGAAAGAAAAACTGTCGACCAGGATAAGGTAAGTACTTAACAGAATTTAAGGAAAAAAAAATCATGTGAATAGAACACATGGTAATTGTCATGGTAAAGTGACCACTTCTAGCACCAGTCCAGAGAAGAAAAAATTACGCTGAAGTTGGACCTTGGGAAGACAAGAAACCCTTCTCTCTCTAGCACTCACTGCCTTGGTGTATTTCCTTAGGACAGAAATACCCAGCCTCACGCTCCTGAATGGTGCTGGTTTCTGCTACAGACCAGTGGGCCATGAACTAAAAATGAATCAGCTGTGCCATAAACCAGGTCCTAAAATCAGACACAGCTCTTCAAAAAAATTTTTCTCTTTCATCATCCTCTAGATTTCAGCGATGCCAGTTTCAACATATCAGCCTTGTTTCTGTTGTGTGATAGAGTGTTCATGTGGGATAAATGTGGCAGGGAAAGCAGGCTTTGTTCCATTAGAGAAAAAATTAATCATGGAATGGAATGATACTCCTGCCTTAAGACTACATGGAATCAAGGAGGATAAGTTTCTAAGGAAATTTAAACAGATGGGTCAAGAATATCATCCTGTTTCTCAGAATAGGAATGGCTCCCAAGGACTTCAGTCTTTGTGATTTAGATGCACGATAAAATTATTTACTGAGTAAGGATGACAGGTGTGAATTAGGTGTCTTGAGATGCATTTCAAACAGTTGCTGTGGCAAGTGCAATAGGGAATCAATTAGAGTTAAATAAAAGAATTGCTGAGTAGTATTTGGGGCCCAGCTGAGGAATCTAGTCCAACACAATTAGAGAGGGAAAGAGGAAGACAGAGAGAGAGAAGGTGAGAAGGGGAGGAGGAGAGGGACAGAAGAGGAGAGGGAGAGAGGGAGAGACAGAGAGAAGCTGTGTTTTACTAGTAACAAAGATAAAGATGTCAGGGAGGTTTTGTTGAGGAACTCAATTTAAATTCTGAAAAAGAGGGATCTATTATTGGTGGTGATCAAAGATATATTGAAGAGGGATAATTGCAGAGTATGCAGAGTATAGTTTCTCACTGAAATCAAGCATAAAGAATTTACATAGTGGACATATATCTAAGTGATATTTTTAAAAATAGAATAATCTAAAATAAACTGGCAAAGTCCACTGAATTAGCAATTAAGTTACTTAATGATCTGTGTCTTTGTTTAATTGGCTAATTTCTGAAGACACTCTTCTGTAGGTTACAGGCAATTTCAGAGGGATAATAGGTATAATGAAACCACCAGCAGGAATATGAAAAAAAATTAAGTACAATTAACCAACTGAGATGTAAGAATGATAATTAAAATTAGTCATCAAATTTAAAGGTGGGATAAAAGTTGATACCTTATTGTTCCTGTTTACTTGTGTTTTGTTTTTCCTAAAATCTCAAAAGGAGTACTGTGGACTGTGAACAACCTGGGAATAGACTTGAAAATAATCAGAGAACAATAGCCTACTCTACAGTTTCTATGTTATTTCACTTATTAGCCAGGTATCATGAGCTGCTGGCGGTATACTGCATAGACTGCTGTGTTGACTGCATGAGTAGATTTTGGGAACAAATCTGGCTTCAGTGTTTGTAGCTTCAAGGCTGTTTTGTGGCACATCCTAAGACCTGGGATTTTGACATTTTTAATTCATTCACTGTAGGTATTGACCGCACCAGAAATTTTTGTTTTTTTTCTTTTAATTTTTATTTTTACTGCTACATATTTGCAGTACAAAATGATTTATAATCCTCATGGGGATTTGGTACCTGCGCATAGCACACCTTAATTATTTTGAATTTTTTAAAAGATGTCTATTAAAATGAGCCATTTTGGTAAGGAAGGACCTGGTATGAAGAAGAATTGCATGTTTTACTTTTCAACTCTGATAAAGAGCAAGTCTCTTTGCGGGAGTGGAGCAGAACTGGCAGAATCAGTACCGGTGGAGGAAAGTAGAAGAGTATCGAAGGCAAAGAAATATTAAGGCAGTTTTAGAATTCATTTGTCATTATAAGGATGTCAGTAAGCATATGCTTCAATACATATTGTGAGATTCTCCATGTGATTTACCTTGGAATCTTAAAATTCATTCTTTAGTTTTAAAAATGTGTTCATATTGAAGAAAAAGACTCACAGTTTCATTTTTTTTCTATTTTATATAGAAAAATTCACTGTAATTGAAAATTAATGCAAATGTAAAAGTTGTAATTTAACCAAATTTACTATGTAAAGTTTACTTCTGGAGAATCACTTGGTGAAAAGTGATTCTTTTTAAGAATGACATTTTTATCTTAAGGTTGACATGCATTATTTCCCTCTCCAAAATTTATTATAAAACACTTTAAAAAATAGAAAAGTTGAAAAATATATAATGAACACCCATATACCAATGTCCCAGATTCTCATAGTGTTTACTATTTTTGCTTTACTGTGTGTATTTTATATATAGGAATTATTTAACTATGTGTGCATTTATAGATATCCATGTGCCTACCCTTCTATTAATCTCTCATTTCATTTTACTTTTGATACTCTGCATCATTTTATAAAATAGAAATTGAATTATTAGCATGTGCAGGTATTTTGATACACCAGAAGAATCATAAAACTTCTTTGTTTTTTGTTTTCCACAGATGTTCCATATAGAGAATTGTAGTAGTTTCCTATTGCTGCTATAAAAGAATTTGCCACTCACTAAGTGGCCTAAATTAACACAAATTTATTTCTCTTATGCTCTGAGGTCAGAAACATGAAATGGAGCTTACTGACGAAATTCAAAATGTCAACAGAACTGTGTTCTCTCTGGAGACTTCAGATGAGACCCCGTCATCGATGACTCGTGGGCCCCTTCTTCATTTTACAGGCACGACACTCTGACCTTTACTTTCACCATCAAATCTTTCTCTAATTCTGCTGATCCTAATTCCCTGACATAAGGACTTGTAGTTATATTTGGTCTACCCAGATGTACACTCTAAGATAATCTTGTCATTTTGGTATGTCCAAATTAATCACATCTGCAAAGTCCCTTTTGCAGCTCATTAACATAGTAGTCACAGATCCTAAAGACTAGCATGTGGACATCTTGAGAACTATTGTTCAGGTTTCCATAAGGTATTGTTGTCTCTGCTATGTGCTTCACTACTAGAATACCTGAGCGTTTGAAGAAAATATACACTGAATTTAATTGTTTGTCTGACCCTGCTATTGTTTGTGTCTGGATGTCCCCCTGAAGCCTTATGCAGTCTTTTTGGAGGCAGCTGAATCTAGAGTTTGTGATTGATTCATTGTCTAATGCTGGGATTATGGGTGTGAGTGCTACACCCCCACCCTAGGGTAGGTAGCTTACATTATTGTATAAGGAACAGAAAGAGTCTTCTCTCTGTGCTAATCCCTTTTTGCTCTTGTTACTTTTGCTGTTTTCCACCACCATGAACTGTTGCCCTCTGCCATGTGCCACCTCTGCCATGAAGCCAGCTGATTATGAACTGAAACATCCACAAACTGTAAGCTAAATAAACTTTTCCTTCCTTAATTTTGGGCATCTAAGCATTTTGTCTCAGCAATGAGAGAAAAGCAACCAACAGACCCATTCTGTGAAATAAGGAATACTTTCAACTCAGTGGCTTTTAACCATGTGAGACACAAAAAGCCTCAATAACCTACTGTAATTTATGATCACAAAGGTGCATTTTCATTTTACACATCAGTAAGAAAGAAAAATAAAGCATTTTCAAATGAATTGGTGTACTGAGACTTGATACAAGCTAAAATGAAATAAAATATGTTTTAGATGAAACATTTGATATTTTGTTTACAGTGGACTATATAGCACAGAAGTGATCCAAGAAGTTCTTTTCATCTACTAATGGAACAATTACAGAGCCTCTATTTGCTGTGGTTGTAATGTGTCCCTTTCAAACTTCATGTGTTGGAAAGTTAGTCCCCAGGACAGCAGTGTCGGGAGGAGGGGCCCTTTGGGAGGTGATGAGAGTAGAGTCCTCAGAAATAGATCAATGCCATTTAAAAAGGGCTTGCAGGAGGGTGTTCATTATCATCTGCTCTTCTGTCACCTAGAACACAGAACTGGTCTTCTCTTGCCCTTCTGCCTTGTGTCTTATGAAGATAAAGCAAGAGTACCTAAACCAGTTGCTGGCACCTTAATTTTGTATTTTCCATCATCCAGAACTGTGATAAATAAATTTTTGTTCATTACAAATTACCTTAGCCCATGGTATTATTTTACAGCCACAAAAACAGACTAACACGTTCCTTCATGCAAGTCAATCTGGCTGTCTTAAAATGTAGCATTGAAAGAAACACACCAAGTGACACTGTGCTTGCAATAACAATGTATGCACACTTCGACTTTAAATTAGATTTAGCAATTTCTCTTATTCCAGCACTCTGGATACAAAAAGTAAAAATATTAATTCTGTTAAGAGCATGTCATTTGATGATGGACCTATTATTCAGTACTTTCCAATTTCAAAATGACAGCACAATCATCTACAGCATGTGTCAGATACCTAAAGGGCATCAAAGTAATTAAATCTACCTTATTTAACTGGAGTTTCCAAATCTCTAGGTTGATGGCTGCTTCATAGTCAGGATGGATAGGAATTGAACAGAAATACAATTTTCTTTAAATAAAACAAGGAAATAGGCTGCAACTTGATGATGGTCCTTATCTGTATTTCACCTTTACTGTCTCAGGAGCAGTTCTTCCTGCACACAGCACAAGCCTTTGTGTTTTCATTATTTTCTGCCAACAATGTCTCTCTCTTTCTGGGAGAAGTATTTAGAGTTAATAACAAGATAAAACCCATTTTCTTCCCACTGTGCTATTTTTTCAGATTTTTCAATATTTAATTAAAAAAGGGCAAACGTTGCAGACCATTTTAAAGGAACCTTGTTAAGAATGCTCTGATTCCCCCATGTGCCTACTGTAGTATCTCTCAACTTGGATTATGAGGTGAAGCCGTATGGTGCTCATTTAGGCTGTGAAACAGTCATAGTACTTGGCATTTACAGAAAATCATAGAACAAAGAGATTTTCAGTTCTTGGAGTTCCACATGGTAGAAGGCTCCCCAACATTCAAGAATATGTTCCTGAAAATTTTCTTTAGCAAGATGTATAGCTCGAGGCCATATATTTGCTTCCTTTTTTGCAGTGAGTAGTGTGACTTGAGACGTTGATGTTGTGAGTAAGGACTGCTTGGGGTCAGAAAGTGCAGCTTTGTTTCCTAGGCCAGTCAGGAGGGAGGGGAACCGTGGATGGTTTAAACTAGTGAGAGCTGTGGAATTAGTGGGGTCAAATTCTTAATTTTACATATTAGGCACATTAGAATTGTTACTGTAGATCAATTTTTCCAGTTTGTTGGTAAATTCTTATTTGTTGGTCAATTTCTTTTAGCCTTTGGGTCTATACAGACAATCTATAACTGTAAATTAAGGCCCCATCCTAGAATGGGTTCAAGACATCAGACATACTGAGGCATGTTTTATTTATTTGTTTTGTACTTTCTAGAGAATAAAGTCTGTTGCAAAAATTAAGTAGGTGAGCAACTGAAAACATGAAAAAAATGACTTTTTCTCATTTTCTGAGTGTATTTGAACATGAAAATTAAAAATGACATAGAGAGTTTTTTATGTCATTCTTTTTACTAAAAAGCAAAATGGGCTTTTGTGTCCAAGGAGTTCCCAGAGCTTGGACAAAAGGGCTAGGGTAACTGAGGTCCCTTATGGTCTAGAGTACAGTGTTGCTGAGCTTTGGCACTTCCTCTACGGGAGGCAGAAATGCCTAGAAATTGTCCACATTGTAAAAATGTGGTAGAAACAAATTGAAAATCTATACATTAAACATCTTTTTAAAATTCTAGAGTTTATTTGCTAGACTTTTCCCTCTGTAATAAAGGTTACAATATTATTTACATGTAAGGCACATTTCCAAGGCACATCCAGCTTATGAGCCACCTAACACTGAAAGTGTGGAGTTTCCAAATGCTTGGGACGTTGTTGTAAGGCCTCCTCTGCCTTTCCCATGAAAGAAAGCACAAGAGACATCAGATGATGAGCACGTTGGCAGGGTGGGTTGAGGAGTTGGGGGGGTATGATCATGTGTGTTTTGTTTAAAAATATCCTTCCCAAACTCTGATATGTTATTATAAATCATACTTGACATCTGATAAAGATAAATGTTTCAGAGTATTACGACTTAGAACAGATTTTTCGGCTGCATGAGCTGATCTGATCATGAAACAGTTTAGGACTGAGACTAATAGAGTTTGTGGAAGTTTTCTTTCAATGTTCTTTTAAAAGTAGCTGACATTGTTAGTCAAAAATCAGAATGATATAAAAAGATATACACCGAAAACTTTCATTTCAACATCTGTTCTTATTAACCCTTTTTTTGTCTCTTTCTGTATTTGTTTTCAGTTTCTTGAATTTCTTTATGTAAATACAAAAATATGCAAATATACATAATAATTTTCCCTTTCCTTTTACTAAGGAAGGCTAGCTACTATGTCCATTGCTGTGCACTGTGCCTTCAGTATTAAATAATTAATCTCTGAGAACTCTATATCATATACCACAATATATCACCATACAATATTATATACATACACACACACTTTTACAGCTATATGGCTTATATCATAGTCTATTTAATCAGTCATATTCATGTATTCTTGAGACTATTTTGCTATTATAATCAATGCTGCAAGAAATAACCTTGTGAATGTATTATTTTGTAAATGAGTGATGTAAATCTTTTCCTATTAAAAAACAAGAAGTGTTATAAATGGCCTAAGGTTTTTAGCACACAAAGATTAGAATTTTGGGGAAGAAAAGAGGAATTCTGGAATTCCAATCCTTTTTTGGTGTTAAGATAATTCAAACTTTCAGAAGTGGGTTTGCTAGTAGATAAATTTTTAATCTTTTATGTATTACAAAAATTCCTGCCTAAAGATTGTAACAGTAACATCTGAGTTCAAACTTTCAAACTTTTTAAGTTTGTACTGTCATGGTTTAGATCTTCAGTATCACCTCAAATCCTCATGCATTCAGTGGTGAGACTTTTGGAAACTGAGTGGTCCGTGGGGACAATGTACCCTCAGTGCATTAATCCACTGGTCAGTTCAGGTATTAGGAGGTAAGGTCTGGTTGAAGGGATGGAACACTGTGGTGTGACCTAGAAGGATATATCCTTATTCCTGGTTCCTCCCTTCTGCTTTTACTTCCCGGCAGCCTCACATAAGTGATTTTCCTCCACAATGCTCTTCTGTCATGCTGTTCATGCTTTGGAGCCAGGTGACCATGGACTGAATCCCTCAAAACATGACCAAAATTAAGCCTCTCATCCTTTAAATTGTGAGTATCTGTACTGAGTCTCAGTGATGAAGAAGCTGACTAACGCAGAAAATTGGCTAAGGGTGGAGTCATTGCTGTGTCTGTGCCTGATCGTGTGGTATGAAAGACTTTGAAACTTTTGTTTGTGGGAGGAGTTTGTAAAGCTTTGTACATGTGGGCCAAAAAAGCTTTAGAATTCTATAAATTGAGGTTGATGGGTGATTCTATTTGGAGCTCAGAAGACCAGAATGCAGATGAAAACAATAAGGACAGTAAAATCAGGCTCATGAGGTTTCAGTTGGGAATGAGGACTGTACTGAAAACTAGACGACAGGTTGCACACATTTTATTCTGGCAAATGATTTGTCTACAATCTGTCCTCGACCTAAGACTGTGTGAGGTGATTTAATTGATCTGACAAAGAAAGTTCAAGACAATCACATGTCCAGGCTTTGGGATGGATGTTGTTGGCCACTTTTACTCAGATTTGTAGTGAGAATTAGGAGCAAAGAGTAGAGCCAAAAGATGTGAAAAGTCTAGTTTCACCACAAAGGAAGCTCCTGCAAAGATATGTACCTTTTATCTTAAAAACATAAACTATCTCCCCTTTATCTTGCATCGCCCTTACTTCTATGCCTTTACTTTGACAAGTTTCTTCACGACAAGTTTCTTGAAGAAAGAATTTTAATTCTGTGCCAAGTTTTTCTTTTCATAGTTCTGATCATACCATGTTCCATTCCATTTCCAATTCTATGATTTTACTTACAATCCCTGAGATATATACTATCCCCTTCATCTTATTCGTTCTATTCTGTAGAATTTTCCACATCAATCACTGCTACTTAAAAATTATTTCCTTTTATTTATTTTCCTTATATTTTCCCCTCAGTGTTCTTTAACTGTTTTAGTGCTCTCATCTTTGTTTTCCTCTTGATATATGTTCAAACATTAGGCTTACTTATAGAAGTCAAGACTTACCACATAAAAGTCATAATCCCTAAGTTATCAGTGCCCATAACCCAGACCCTGACCTTCTAAGATCAAGTTATCTACATCAAAATGCCTTATGCTGAGTGCGTTACAGACACTTTTCATACACACACTCAAAATTAAATCTCCTATTATTCTATCTCCTGTATTTCCTAATGGCATGGACTTGCAACTGTTTCTCAAGTCTAGAACACAGGAGCAGGCTCAGGTGTCCTCTTTTACTTTAATCATCATTTAGACTTTCCTTTGTCCCTGCTGTCATTATTTAACTCCTAAACATTCCCACTATTACAAACAATAAAAATAGTCTTACTTGCTATTATAATATTCTTTTAATTAGTCTATCATCTCCAATGTCACTTTGCTCCACCATCTTCTTCATAACATTGTTAGAGTGATCATTATGCTAAATATGATCATGTTACTAGTCTGCTTCCATTTTCTTGGTTCCTCTCCATAGCTCTTAGAAAAAAATTATTACTTTTTGAGTTGATCTATGGGGTTCTTCATGCTCCGGCCTCACCTGTGCCTTCAGTCTCATTCTAAAGTGACCAATAACAGAGCAGAGTTTGTATCTTGGACTTTGGAATTAACCAAATATGACTTGAATTGCTGGTTTGTGGTCATTAACTTTGCCATCCTGGGAAAGTTACTTAATCTTTCTAAGATAGTTCTTTCATCTGAAAAGTTGAATTAAAAAACAGTAATTCTTTCTTAGGATTTTGAAGAGGAAAAAATAAAGTAAGCCTTATAAAGCAATGGTCACAGTCCTGCAACAGTTACACAGTATCCTTAGTAACAGTCATGTATGTGAAGAGTACTAGTGGCAATTTCATTCCTTTCTTTTTCATATTCGCCTTCAGGCAATAACACAGGGTCAACCACCCCAAATTACCTGGAGGTCACATGTGATGGCTCATGCCTTCACTCTACAGCTTGGAACACTATTCTTTCTCCTCTACTTCTTTCTTCCCACTCACTCCTACTTTTGAAGTGGTTTTGATCAAGTTATGTCCACATCCTGATTTGCTAATTTGTAAAACAGGGCCTGTAGCATTACCCACCTTATAGCACAATGATATAGACTACATGGGAGTAGACACAAAACACTGACAGTTAGCAGTCCCTCCAGATTTACCCTTTCTTATTTCCTCCACTTTCTTAATACTTTAATTATTATTATACTATTATTATACTATTATTACTGAGAGTCACTTTTGGAGTTTATCCAAACATCTCTCCTGAAAAGCTCTGTCTGGCAAAGACTCTGATGGATGTAATTCTGCTTTCAAAGAATATAAATCTAGTGGAGGAAGCAGATATTAGTTAATCATTCCTGTAAAGTGTAAATAGTGTTAGGTTAGAGGTAGGACATAAACGATAGAAAAAAGCATTGCTAAGCCTAGAAATATGTCTGGTGTACACTAGGTGCCAAATAAATATTTGTGGAAGAAACATTAGGAAATTGGTGATTATGACCACAACAATACATACCAAAAGAGTGCAACACAAGGGATGATCAAAAAAGACAGTGAATATTAAAAATTTGTTAAAAACTTGATTACAGTAGAAGTGATTAAGCTATCTTAAAATACTACCCCTCTCTTGAACACACTTATCATTTTTGCCACTTTCTGAATAGTTCTAAAATCCTATTTCCTATATTCATATAAATTTATATAGAGTGATTGGAAAAAATCCATTTAATTTCCATGATGTTTTTGTGTATGACTTTTATTGCTTTGTTTCATAGTGATTGTTTATGGGGAATGTGTTAGAGGCAGTGTAGGCTGTTTGTTCCTCTCATTTTGTAGAATTTAAAAGAAAAACTTATCCATTATCATCAGAACCTTTGAGTTTGTGATAAATGCTGACAAATTAAGCAATCACACATTTTTATTTGTCCCTAAAGGACATTTTAGTCCAGGAATTAGTTTTCAAAAATCATTAATTCTGTAACTTGTTGGAGCAAGACACTTTATATTGTCTTTAGTGAATTTGCGTTTCCTTTCCCCCCTGCCATATCCTTTATATTCATCCACTTTTCATGTCACTAGATCCAAAATAAAAGGTACTTTACAGCAAAGGCTCTCAGAATGACATATAAGAAGATTTCACAAAACCAAATAAATTGGAATAAAAAAAGAGGCATAGATATAAATGCTCTGAAGCTGCTTAGATTTCTTTTTAAATTTTAGGGCTTATTTTCATGTCTGTAATAGTATGGATGAAGACATATGGTTTTGTGACCATTGCCTTCTTGTTATTTCACATTTCCTGACACTGAGAAGCATAATCGGTAGATTGATAATTTATCTCTGAAGTGTAAATCATTCAGTATTTCAGGGTAGAAGTCATATGATTTAGAGTCACAAGAAAGTCACATCAGCATTCCATCTTTATAATGCATGGCTGAAGTTTATTATTCTATTGACCTATGGAGACACTTCAGAGAATTAATGTACTCTATTGCATGTGGTATATAGTCGGCATGGCATATATAAATAGGATGAAAAATTATGCAGTTAGCTGAATCATTTAACAGATTTAGCAATAATTAAAATTAGTTTAGCAAAATATTTGTTTAAATCTTTGTTGCATGTGCATATACTTTGTACACACTAGTATCCAAAAGAAAGGTTAAACTAACCATATTTCTATAACAAGTTATTTATCTCTTTTTATGTGCCAGTCTGTTCAATTTCTAATATGTATGAAGTGATCTCTATCTTCCTTAATCTCTAAAGTTTCACTAAGTATCTTGACCCAGAACTAAAATAAAAGATGATGCCTGGCACTACATTATGTTTAATGTCAAACTGTGTCTAAGAAACATATTTGACTCTTGGCTTGATGTTCAAATGATAGCAGCTTCCTTTCTAAGGCTTAACATGCAGAATCATATCTCCTACCTGAATTGAGAATTAAATATTCTAAGGAAAGTAGAACTCTCTTGATACATTTTTCAAAGTAACATTAATAAATTATATTCATGTTTTTAGAAATATTCAAAACCAAAAATAAAATGGAACTATGATCTTTTTTCTTCATTTCTAAATACAAAAGAGGAATTTAAATTCATTTATTACCTCTCAGTTAGAAAATGGCAATGTTAGATAGCATAAATAATATTAAAAACTTACACATTCGAATGAGAGTAGTAATTTGACATTTAAGCAATGTGCTGAAAATGATAGTAATACTGCATTTGTGGTGGAGGGGGCAGGACACATTCAAATCCACCAACTCTTGTGTAAAATGTTACCTCTTCTCAATGTCCTCAAGGGGAAGAAGGCCTTGATTTTAAACAAAGAAAAAGACTTTGGTTTGCTTCCTTGTTTTCCTGAGGAAAATTGGAGTTAAAGGTAGCTGTGGTCGACTAGCTGCACAGAGGATCCAGCAAGAAGAGCAAGGTAAAAAAATAGAAGAACATAAGAAAATGATGGAAACTTTGAATGAACAAAATAAGACACAAACAGAATGCATGAAACAGATTCAAGGGAAATTCAGCAAATGAAAAATTTCATGGAAAGTTTGAAAAACTGATTGAATGAAGCTGAAGATAGAATCTCAGACCTTGAAGACAGCATGGGAGCTTATGGTCATGAAAGAAAAGATCTCTTAAAAATAGTAAGGAACCAAGAAACAACAATTCAACAGCTGCAAGACGATGCCAAGAGAAATAACATAAGATTAATAGGCAACAATGAAAAAGCAGGGGTCAATACTAATGACCTGCAAAGACTATTCACAGAAATAATAGCAGAAAACTTTCCAAACATGGGAAGAGAATCTGAAATAGAGGTAACTGAGGCATCCAGAACTCCAATTAACCACAACCAAAATAAACCTTCACCCAGACATATAATAATAAGGGTATCAGAAATACAGCACAAGAACAAAATACTAACAACTGTCAGAGAAAAGAAACAGATCACCTATGAAGGAAAGCCTATCAGAATCATGGCAGACTTCTCAACACAAACCTTTAAGTCAAGAAGAGCCTGGAGTGAAGTATTTCAAATCCTGAAAGAAAACAACTTTCAACCCAGATTGATGCACCCTGCAAAACTATCCTTAAATATTGATGGAGGAATAAGATACTTCCATGACAAAGAACAACTGAAGAAATTTATGGCCACCAAACCATTACAAAGAATACTGAAAGAGACAAAGATAGCTACAATCTTAAGAACAACAACAGAAGGAAACCACTAAGCAGGGCAAATAATTAAACAGAAAATGTAGAAAACCAATAACAGAAAGATATCATGACATAGATGAGCCAGTACATATCAGTTATATCAATCAATGTAAATGGTCTCAACTCACCAATAAAAAGAAACAGACTAGCAGAGTGGGTTAAGAAACGAAATTCAACAATATGCTGTGTACAAGAAACCCATTTCACTCAAAAGGAAATTCACAGACTAAAAATCAAAGCATGGAACACAATACTCCATGCAACAGGAACCCAGAACAAAGCAGGAGTAGCTATTATGTTTGCAGACAATGTGAACTTCAAACCAAAAATGATCAGAAGAGGTAAAGAAGGTCACTAAATACTTGTTAGGGGAAAACTTCAAGAGGAAGAGATTATAATCATAAATATATAGGCACCGAATATGGGAGCACCCAACTATGTAAGAAAATTCTTAATAGCCATCAAAAACCAAATAAACAATTATACAGTTGTAACAGGAGACCTTAACACCCCACTGACACAGAGAGACAGATCAACCAAACAAAAGATCAGCAAAGAAATGACAGAACTGAATCAAACTTGTGAACAAATGGACCTAGTAGATGTCTACCGAGTATTTCACCTATCAACGTCAGAATACACATTCTTCTCAGCTGCACATGGGTCATTCTCTAAAATAGATCATATACTGGTCCACAAAACATGCTTAAGTAAATGCAAAGCAACTGAAATAATTCCATGCATATTATCTGACCATAGCACAGTAAAATTGGAAACAAATGACAAAAAAGCCTACAATAACAGCATAAATGCAAGGAAATTAAATAATACTCTCCTAAATAACCAATGGGTCACAGAAGAAGTTAAAGAAGAGATTAAACAATATCTACAATTGAATGAAAATACAAATACAAATTACCGGAACCTGTGGGGCACAATGAAAGCAGTCCTTAGAGGGAAATTTATAGCACTCAACTCCCACATCAGAAAAATGGAAAGAACACACATAACCAACCTAATGCTGTACTTCAAACTTCTAGAAAAAGAAGAGCAAGTCAAGTCCAAAGCACAAAGAAAGGAGGAAATTATCAAGATTAGAGCAGAAATTAATGCAATTGAAACTAAGAAAACAATTCAAAGAATTAATGAATCCAAGAGTTGGTTCTTTAAAAGAATAAATAAAATAGATAAACCCCTAGCCAACATCATCGAAAAGAGGGAAGAAAAAACTCAAATTCATGCAATAAGAAATGAAAAGGGTGAAATCACTACAGACCCTGTGGAAATATAGAACATCACCAACACCTACTTCAAAAACATTTACTCACATAGATTTGATAACACAGAAGAAATGGACAGATTCCTAGAAACCTATGAATTACCAAAGCTGAATCAAGAAGATGTAAAGCTGCTGAATAACCCAATTTAAGCTAATGAAATTGAAAATGTAATTAGGACCTTACCAACAAAGAAAAGCCCAGGTCCTGATGGATTCACTGCTGAATTATACCAGAAATTTAGGGAAGACTTAATGCCAACACTCCTCAAACTCTTCAATGAAATTGAAAGGGAAGCAAGTCTCCCTAACTTATTCCTGGAAGCAAGTACTACCCTAGTACCAAAACCAGAGAAAGAACAAACCAAAAAAGACAATTACAGGCCAATCTCCCTAGTGAACATAGATGTAAAAATCCTCAATAAAATATTGGCAAATAGAATACATTAAGTTATCAGGGAGATTATACAGCACAATTAAGTGGGATTCATCCCAGGAATGTAGGGATGGTTCAACATACACAAATCAATAAATGTAATACACGATACCAACAGGGCCAAGGACAAGAACCACATGATCATCTCAATAGATGCAGAAAAAGCTTTTGACAAAATCCAACACCCATTCATGATAAAAACCGTACAGAAAATCAGAATAGATGGTCTCTACCTCGACCTGATAAAAGCCATATATCATAAACCAACAGCCAACATCTTACTAAGTGGACAAAAACTGAAAACTTTCAACCTAAAATCAGGAACAAGACAAGGGTGTCCATTATCACCACTCCTATTCAATATAGTTCTGGAAATACTAGCCAGAGCAATTAGACAAGAGAAAGAAATAAAGGAAATAAGGATAGGAAAGGAACAAATGAAATTATCATTATTTGCAGATGATATGATACTCTACATAGAAGACCTCCAAAAAACCATTAGAAGACTTCTAGAAGTAATAACCAAATTCAGTAATGCTGCTGTGTACAAGGTGAACACTCAAAAATCAATAGCATTCCTGTACACAAACAACAAAGTCACTGAGAGAGAAATAAGGGAAACCACACCCTTCACTATAACATCCAAAGAAATGAAATACTTAGGAATCAATCTAACAAAGGAAGTAAAAGATCTATACAGTGAAAATTACATTACTCTGAAGTAGGAAATCAAAGAAGATTTCAGAAAATGGGAAGATATTCCCTGTTCATGGATAGGAAGAACAAACATTGTGAAAATGGCCATTCTCCCAAAATTATTATACAGATTTAATGCAATCCCAATCAAAATACTGCTTGCCTACCTCACAGAGCTAGAGAAAGCATTCCTGAAATTCATCTGGAACCAGAAAAGAGAGAATAGCAAAGGCAATTCTGGGCAACAAAAGTAAGGTAGGAAGTATCACAATCCCTGACTTGAAAGTATTCTGTGAAGCTACTGTGATAAAATCAGCATGGTATTGGAATCAAAACAGACCTGAAGATCAGTGGAATAGATTAGAAGATACAACCACAACTACAAACACACTTAGCCACCTCATCTTTGACAAAGGGGCCAAACATGTGCATTGGAAGAAAGATAGCCTCTTTAACAAAGGGTGCTAGAAAAACTGGCTTTCTATATGCTGTAAACTAAAACTAGATCCATGTCTATCACCATGCACTAAAATAAAGTCAAAATGGATCAAAGATCTGAATATTAAAAGAGGCACTAAACTTACTAGAAGACAGAGTAGGTAAAAATCTTGATGACATAGGAATAGAGAGAGTTCATGAACAAAAATCCAGTTGCACGGGAAACACTTTCCAGAATCAACAACTGGGATCTCATCTTACTAAAAAGTTTTTGCATGTCAAAGGAAATCTCCAACAGAGTGAAAAGAAAACCCACCAACTGGGAAAATATCTTAACTAATTGTCCATCAGACAAAGGACTTCTATCTAAAACATATAAAGAATTAAAAGAAATCAGGCCCCTAAAATTCAAGGACCCAATCCAAAAATGGGCATCTGAGATGAATACACACTTCTCAGAGAAAGAAATACAAAGGGCAAATAAGTATATGAAAAAATGTTCAACGTCAATGGTCATCTGGGAAATGCAAGTTAAAACAACGCTGAGATTCCATCTCACTCCAGAAAGAATGGCCAAGTTTAAAAAATCAAGCAACAACAAATGCTGGAGGGGCTGTGGGGAAAAAGGAACTCTTCTCCACTGTTGGTGGGTGTGTAGACTGGTGCAACCACTGCAGAAGTCAGTGTGGAGATTCTTCAAGAATTTAGGATTACAGATCCCATTCAACCCAGCTATCCCATTTCTGGGCATTTTCCCAGAAGAATTGAAAACATCATACCATAGTGATAGTTGTATACCCATGTTTATAGCAACCCAATTTGTAATAGCCAGGTCTTGGAAACAACCCAAGTGCCCATCAATCAAAGAATGGATAAAAGAGATGTGGTATTTTTATACAATGGAGTACCACTCAGCTATTAAGAAAGATTGCATTGAGACTTTTGTCAGTAAATGGTCACGACTTGAGACCATACTCATAAGTGAGATAAATCAAACCCACATGTGTAAATACCGTATTGTCTCCCTAGTATAACAAACTGAAAAAGTATATATGATCCAAAATCTACAATAAATACTATGTAAGGGTAAAAAACTGCTCAAAGAGCAAAAGTAAATGGGAAGGGGAAAGGGAGAAAGAGGAAAGGGAAAAGGAAAAGATATAAATCTGTATATATGTATATGAAAGATAACTAAATCAAACATGCTGCTGAATGTATTAGTTATTGAGAAAGATCAGTTAATACTCATACGATTAGATCAATTTTACTTATCTATATCTGTTAATGTAAACAACCATTTTGAAGATATCAATATTCAATATTGCAACCATCGTCAAGTTTCTATGATTCTGTTTTGTAAACCTATAATGTTACTGTTGTGCATTTACTCTAGTCATTTGTTTGTCTCTTTTGCTTTTTGTCTTTCTTATATGTCTTTTTTTTCCTCTTAAATAAAAAAAAAAGACCTCATTAGGTATTGCTATGTGTAGATATTGGTGTCCTCCAAAATTCATGTTGGAACTTGATCCCTACCCTGTTAGTTTTAAGAGGTGGTGGCTTTGAGTGGGAATTTATCCCTTTATAAAAGCTTAAATGTCCCTCCTACCATAGGAAGGTGCACTAGCAAGGCACTACCTATGAAGCAGAGAGCTAGCCTGCATCTGACATCAAACCTTTTGATGCCTTCACTTTGGATTTCCTGGCATCCAGAATTCAAAAAATACATTTCTAATACTAACGAATTACCCAGTCTAAGGCATTTTGTTATAGCAACTGGAAGAGATGAAGACAGCTGTCAATCTTACTTAAAATTTTTAACAATCTCAAAGTTTGTGATATTGTCACATTGCTTTTTTATTATAATTACTGTTGTTTTAATATAGTAACTACCTTTAGAAAAACTACCAGAAACTACCTTTAATCAAATGGCATTTTGGAAAATTATAGCTTTTCTTCTTACAACATTATTTTGTATAGCCCAGATAAGGGCAGTGAACTCTTTGGTGACATGAACGTGCATCCTTTTTCTGTAAAAAAAGTTAAAAAAAAGTTTTGCAATTTTTTCCAAGTGACTTTAGGTTTCAGTTCGTCATGAAAATTCAATATTTAATTTGCAAATAGCTGATATGAGTGCAGATGATCAAAATTCTAGAATTTAGTTCTCATTTTAGGGATCCATCAAATGAGACTATGAAATATCGACATTTTTCTATTAGATTAGGAGCAAAATTTTGCAAGTTTTCTATCTGAGTCCACTACAGTTATGGTTACAAGTTCAATGGAATAAATATTAAATAATTATTCTGAGTTTAAAATTTTCCTTAACCTAGCTACATGCAAAAGCTTGGATGATATATTGATGAGGTGTTGTGTCACCAAACATGGTCCCAATAGTCTCAGAGTTTCTCAGTCTTGGATCTATTCACATGTGGGAACAGATAATTATTTTTTTGTGAGAGGATATCTTGTGCATTGTAAAATATTTAGTAACATCCCTTGCCTTTAAAAGAGGTGTCAGTAGCAACATCCTAGTTTTGGTAATCAAAAACATCTCCAGACCTTGCAAAATATCTTTTGCAAAGGGCAAACGCCTTTGGTCAAGAACTACTGCTCTACCTGATTGATATGATGATAATTTGTATTTGAATGGCTCTTTTGTTAAATATGTAGGTGACTTTTTGATAGGCTTGTGTTTCTTTTATGCATATAAGATAATTCTGGTCCTACATATCTTCACGGGCCTGCTATAGAGTCCCAGTAAAGGTATAAAGAGAAGTGGTGAAAACGTGCTATGACCATATGGTGCAAAGTAAAGGGACACCTTTCCACATTAATACAAAAGTAATGACCACTGTATAAGCAAAGCAATTTGCACAGTGACTGACACATAGAAAATGGCGAATCAGCTATGACTTTTGTTGTCCTTTTAGCTTAAATTCCTTTCATTCTTCAAATCAGAAATATCACCCAACATGCAGTTGGCAATTCAGATCAGCCATTATCTCTGCCTGATGTCCTTTGGCATGGGTAAGAACACTTAAGTATTCTAACTAGCTGACTTGTCTAATGCAGCTGTTTTTCCTCCACCTAGTAACAATCAGAAAATGGTGGAAATTGTATTAAGAAAATAGTACAACAGAAGTTTGTTTGTTTGTTTGTTTGTTTCCACTGGATTTAGGAGTTGAGAATTCAGCTTCTGGAGATATTTTCTAATTTTTTGGATCACCTAACCTGACCTATTGTCAATAACACTTATTAGGAGCTGTCCCTAGATTACTGAATTGTCTGAGCATTGTGTGTTGTTGTAGCTCAATAAATATTTGTTAATGACTGACTGAGTGATTAAATATTCTCCACTTTCTGTCCAGGAATTTTGTTGTAAAGTTAAGGAATTTCTTAACAGCTTAGTGGCAGATACTTCTTTTTCCTCTTGATGTCAATATATTTAAATTGAGGTTAGAGTGTTAGGTGCAGGGTGAAACAAGTCATGTTCTATGATTTCATTCCTTTTTTATTCCACTTACTTCATAATAGCAAGTATAATCAGAGTTGAGGATGACTAAGTTAGTTTATTTCCCTGTACAGGTTTATGTGAACTTGACAAAGAGATCATTTTTGTTCCAAAGAATCACCAAATGCATGTTTGCTTGATACTTCAGGCCACCTAATTCCTGGGTGAATACTGGCAAAGTCTGCATATATAAACGTTAGGATTCTTTTGCCTTCCACAAGTGGGGGTTTGAAATTTATCTTCTGCTGCAAGCTGGTAGTGCCTGCAGTGAGACCTTTAGTGACCTAATCCCCATAAGCAATGTTCCTCTCCATCAACAACATAATGATATGCTCAGTCCATTTGATGTTCTGTTTGCTCTGTGGTACCTGCCTCCAATGAATCCTAGCAACACCTCACTTATTTTGGGCCTGAATGTCTTGAAAGTCTTAAATCTCTTGGTTTCTGTACCTGTAGTTACTGGTCCAGATCTTTCTTTCAACCAGCATTGACACCCATAGCCTAGAAACTCTTGTCCCCTCTCCATTTGCTATAGGCCTGTTAAGTGTGAATTCTGGTTTAGTTAGAGCAAGAGTTTAACTTGATGCTTTGTGCTATGACTTGCATCTAGAATGTCCACCCAAAAGCTTCATGTGCTCAAAGGTGTGGCTTTAGGAAGGTGATTGAATCATCAGGACACCACACTCATCAGTATATCAATCCATTGGAAGGTGGGGTTTGTTTGGAAGAGGAGTGTCACTGGAAGAGCGTATCTACCTCTCTCACTTCTCCCTTCTGTCTTTGCATCCCGGTCACGTGATGAGGAAAGGATTTTGTTCCCCATTCCTCTCTGCCACTCCATTTCTGCCTTGGAGCTGGTCAACCATGGAATGAAATTTTAGCTAAAGTAAACCTCTTCTGTTTAAGTTATGGGTGTTGAGTATTTCGTCTCAGTGACAATTAAATAACAAAAATACTTCGACAAGCATAATTCAAAGCACAGTTCACCCTTTGAGCCATGAGTCCAGGTCTTCCCTATGATGCCCTCCCTGACTGCTTTCCTTAGTATGCATCATAGCAAAGCCACATGGCCCGTGTCTCCATGATTCAAGGCTGTGGCCACCACCCTACCTTTCCAATTTGTCCTAACTACACGTTCTTCAACCAGCCTTTCTAGTAAACCTAAACTCAGGAATCAAACTTAGAATAGTTGGTTGCAATTTTTGCAGAAATAGAAGGCTTGATTTTTTTAAAAAGAATTTATTTGTGGTTCACAAAATTCTGCTAACATAAACACTTTTTGCTTAGAGACTACTTCAGAGGAAGATTTCAAAGTCCAGTCCATGCTGAGGTAATTCATTTTTCCCCTACCATGGAGAAAGATGGGGAAATTTCAGGACAAGGTTAAGAATTTTCAGTTTTTTTCTACACATCTCTTTTGGATGCTAGCAATTTAAAGATCTAAGATTCGTCTCTGAGATGCAGTCACAGACTTAAACTACACTTAGATGACACCAGAACTGATAGTGAATGCTAAACTGTAGTTCAAGTAGGATTTTTAGAGAAACAGGTTTTGTTTTAAGCACACTGGGAATATGACTTAAACATGTGTGCAGACTCAGTTAACTATTTACTTTTCACTCTGGCTGATGCAGATGTTTCCCTTGTATTGGAGAGTCACTGCCAGTTAATGGAGCGTCTCAGCTCATGAGTCTCTCCTGCCACTCACCCTGACAAGTTGGAGAGGAGAGGACTGCTTGCAGATGGTGTTTCAAGAGAGGAGTTCCAAACACATGGAGGCCTTGTTTGGGTTGCCAAACGCGCCCTGCTCTTACATGTAGTATAATACATCTGATAAAAAGAGACCAATTTATAATTAGTGTTTTATGATTAAAGAGGAAAATACTGTCTCTTGGCTAAGAAGCAAATTTAAATCGAACACTTGTGGAAAAGAAAGAGAAAAAATTTTACAAATTCTAAAGAAGCGATTTTCCCCAGATCCTTCTTTTTTGGCACTTTTTTGGTAGAGGAGGTCTTTGTGGTGTGTCATTTCAAATCATATGTGACTGTGATTGTGTACAATGGCACTAAAGCTTTTGTCATTGCAACAATTCCCTGTTCCCTAAAACTCTCCGCAAGGCTTTTCAGTAGTCATAACTGTCTTTCCCTCACCATTGGCAGAAGGAAGAAAATTCATCTCCACATTGACTAAAGGGTTGACAGAGCACGGATTTGTATAGCACGAAACACTAATTTGTAGCAAAGACCTATTTTCTGAAAAGAATGTTACAAAAGGCAAGGATGCCTGGATAAGCAGAAATTTTAGTTTTTGGGGAAAAATATCGATTCTTGGATGCCCTCTAAGACTGAGAACTTCTCAAAGATACACGCTGTAATACATAATAGGCACCCAAAGGTTTGACTGTACCAATAAAGTAATGGCATTGCTAGCTCAAGTAGTGACACTGGATTTAGAACAGATGATTTTTTTTTTACCCTTTCCCACTAATGTTCTCTTCGGAGAATACTAGAGTGAAAATAAAATTTAAATACATTTAGAAAGAGGAAGAGCACAGTGATTATTCAGACTCAATCTCTTATTTTGGAGATTATGATGATGGTATTTATTTAGTTTATACCATGTCAGGGTATTGTGTTGAAGGTTGAACATGACATGACTCATTAAATTTTGATGACAATGCTATAAAGAGGCACTAGCGCATTTTAAAGACAAGAAAATTCAGGCTTAGCAAGGTCACAAAGCTAAGTAATGAGGTCAGGACCATCCTAGGCCGTCTGACTTCAGAGCTAGTATACTTTCTATTTTGCTACTTTGGCTTTCACTCAAGCCTCAGAGAGGGTGAATTATATTTGCAAAGCTGGTACAGGGTGGGCCAGAAACTTTATCCCATGATTTCCCATCCAATGGCTTTTCCTCCCACAATATATTTGATTGAGTAAAAAAGGCTTTCACATAGTACCTGCTCCTCAAACTACAGCCTAAGTTGCGAGATATCTGATGAACTGGTACTGGAATGATGTAAGCAGAAAGTAATAGGAAATCCTGAGTCAACTGACTTCAATAATAAGTAAAATTTATTATTCTCAAAATAAGCAACCCCAGTTTATGGTGATATTACAAAATCTTGTCTGACACCTTTATAGGTATTTACTCTACATTTATTAGTAAACAAGAGTACTAAAAGAGTTTATATAGCTTGTTATAAAGCTTGAGTAAATCCCAACTCACGACCCATTTACTGTTTTAGATCTCTGTGTTTCATGAAAGAGTTTTTGGAGGCAATTGCCAAGATTCCTGAGACAGAATTCTGCTATGCTTACAGGTGGTTACATGCAACCAGAATTCTAGATTCCATGCCTAGAGACCATGTTGTTTAGTAACTTAGCCTAGAGCAAAATCCCAAGGAATATTGGGTTCAGATCTGGTAGAATTTTTAAAAATTAAGTAATTTAATTTGTTGATCAATAGAATATTTGTACATAGTTATGAAATAGATTGTGGTGCTTTGGTTTATGCATACACTTGGGAATGATCAATTCAGAGTAAGTTTGTACTACTTTATTATTTTTTGTGGTGAGTGTTATGGTTTGTATATAGATGTTTTCCTAAACATGCACACATAGGTGGGGCTTTGAGGAGATGATTAGATCATGGGGATATAATATTTTTCAGTGGATCAGTCCACTGATGAATTTATACCTAAATGTGATGTTGGGAGGTAAAACTGTATCAGAGGAGGTAGATAATTGATGGTGTGGCCTGGAAGGGTATATCTCTCCCTCCCTCCTCCTTTGATCTCTCTTTTCTTCCCACTGCCCTGCCATGAGCTATCTCTTCACTGCCTTACCCCTCTGCCGGGCCACCCTGCCTTGGAGCCAGCCACCTATGGACTGAAACCTCAACAAACTGTGAGTCATGATAAACCTTTCTTCCTTTAAATTGTGGATGTCTGGTTTCGTATTGCAACTATGAGAGAGTGACTAAGACAGTAGATACACTACATTCAAAATCCTCTCTGTTAAATATATTCACCCTGCTGTGCTACAGAATACTAGAATTTATTCTTCCTTTCTAATTGTATTATTGTATCTCCTCACCATTCTCGTTCCTAACCTCTCAGTTTCTGGTAACTGCTAGTTTACTCTCAAATTATATAAGATCAACTTTCTCAGATCAACATAAGGGCAAGACCATGTGATAGTTGTCTTTCTGTGCCCAGCTTATTTCACTTAACAGTAATAACTTTTAGTTCCACTTACCTTGCTGCAAATGGCAGGATTTCACAGCTTTTTAAAAATAGCTTAATAGTATTTATTGTGTACTTATACCACATTTTCTTTATCTATTCATTTGTCGATAGACATTTAGGTTAATTCCATATACTAGTTATTGTGAATAGCTGTAAAGAACATGGGAATTCAAGTGCCTCTTTAATGTGCTGGTTTCATTTTCTTTGGCCGTATACCCACTAAAGGGGTTTTGAGGAATATTTGTGTTGTTTTCCATAATGAATGTACTCATCTACCTTCTCACCAACAGTATATAGGAGTTTCCCTTTGTCTGTGTCCTCATCAGCATGTTACTTTTTTGGTCTTTTTTATAATAGTTATTCTAACTTGGGTAAGATATCATTGTGACTTTGATGCGCATTTCCTGATAATTAGTGATACTGTCCATTTTCTACTATACATGTTGGTCATTTATGTTTTCTTTTGAGAACTTTTTATAAAGACTTCTAGCTCTATTTTAAATTGGATTATTTGGCATCTTTTTGCTGTTGAGCATTTGAATTCCTTACTTATTCTGGATATTAATCCATGTCTAGATTTATGGTTTGCAAATATTTTCTCCAATCCAATAAGCTGTCTCTTTGCTTAGTTGATTATTTTTTTTGTTTTGCAGGTTTTCAATTTACTGCAATTTCATTTGTGAATTTTTCCTTTTTGGTCTGTGCATTTGGGGTCCTATAAAAATATCTCTGCTCAGGCCAATGTCCTTGTCTTTCATTTATGTCTTCTTCTAGTGGTTTCTTATTGAACCAACACTCCTAACTGATAGAGTTAGGAGTCTAGGTTCATTTTTGGCTTTTGATCATCCATTTTCTAGTATCATTTATTGAAGAGACTGTCATTTCTCCATTGTGTGTCCTTCACTCATTTGTGAAAAATCAGTTAACTCTACACATGCGGGGATTGTCTCTGGGCTTCTGTTGTTCTTTATTGGTCTGTGTGTCTGTTTTTATGCCCATCTACTGCAGTTTTAGTTACTACAGTTTTTAGTGTAATTTGAAGTCATGTAGTGTAATTTCTCCAACTTTGTTCAAACTTAGCTTACCTATTTGAAGTCTTTTGTATTGTCACATGAATTTCAGGATTTTTTTTTTTGTTTATCTATGAGGAATTACATTTTTTAGTAAGGATTACATTGAGTCTGTAGGTTGTTTTGGTTCATATGGATACTTTAACGATATTAATTCTTCAGTTGATGGGACATCTTTCCATTCATTTGTATCCTCTTTGATTTCTTTCATCTGTGTTTTGTAGCTTCTATCATGACGATCTTTCACCTGCATGGTTAAGTTTATTCCTGAGCATTTTATTTTTTGGAGCTATTACAAATGGAGTTGTTCTCTTTATTTCTTTTACAGGTAGATTATATTAGTGTGCAGAATTGTTACTGGTGAGTGTGCACTGATTTTGTATCCTGCAACTTTATTAAAATTGTTTACTAGTTTCAATAGTGTTTTGTGGTGTCTAGAGTGTTCTATATGCGAGATTATATCTTTTGCAAACAAGAGCAGTTTCTTTTCTACTTTCCCAGTTTGATGACCTTTATTTCTCTTTCCTGATTGTTCTGGCTAGAAATTACAGTACAATGTTAAATGAAAGTGTCCAAAGGAAACATCCTTAGAGGAAAACCTTTCAGTTTTTCCTGGTGTAATATTCTGTTAGTGGTGGTTTACCTGCTAGATTCTTATTCTCTTTTCATGGATATGTAGGAAGTGTTTACAGTATAATTTAGCTAGTCCATATTCCTTGAATGCATTTACTTCCACAAATGAGATCTAAATTTAAAAAATCTATTGTTAGTCAACAGGCTGATATTTTTATCACTAAAAAAACCCCTCTTTTCTGATATTTAGTATTCTAATTAATAAGATATAGGTTATTGAGCAAACTATAGGTAACAGAAGTGAATTGTATTGCTCCCCTGGGGTACTGACTTTCTGATGAGAATCTTAGCAGACAACTCCTGTGTTCTTGATTGCCAAGTTCACTGACCACCTCCTGAATAGTGACTTTTTAATAAGAATGCTTATCCCTCCTGAGTTACAGCTCAACTCAATTATACATACATAATATTACATTGTATACGCTAAAGTATTTTGAAGTAAATTTGAGTCATGAGAGACGACTTCCAGATTGAGCGATAAATTTAGCAATTAAAGGAAATCTTCAGGATCCCAGGCTCCTTTGGTCTCAGATTTGCATCAGGTTCTAACCTTGACTTGTATCCTAATGGTCACATGAGGATGTTGTTTAACTTCTAGGTGTCATTGTGCATCGTTTTCACTCATGAAGCAAGGAAACTCTAAAAAGAAGCCACCTACCAGATTTTTCTTAACCGATAAGTCATAATTATACCATTTTTAACATTCATTTTAAGCCGATGACCTTGAAGAACGGTGGATTTTTGCAGAATAATTAAGATTTAATTGTATGTCTTACGAGGAGTAGATACCTGAAAACATTGAGGCTTCATGAGCATTAATGAAAAACGAAGAAAAAGGTCATGGGAAAGCAACCAGCATGATCTGATATGTGTAGAATGCTTATTTCTTCCTAAAAAACAAACCTCTTCTATTTTGAAGGGCAATGTTCCTTTTTCTTTGGTCCTTTAGCCCACAGTTGCCCTTAGTCCCTGCTGTCTTTGGTCCTTTCTTGGCTGACTCTTTTTGGTTGCTGTTGTGCTTATGTTTGCTGAGTGACTTCAGTTAATTCTCCAATATCTTGAGTTTGGGGAAGGAAATTGCAGCTTTAATGAGGATTTCTAGCTTTGATAGTTAACCTAGAGTCGTTTCAGGCTCCCCAATGCATTCTTATCTCTGCTTGTGCTGTTTATCATGTTAAATCCTGGATAAATTCTTCAGGGACTATTCCTGACTTGAGAACAGAGAGGCCAGAAGAAAAAGACTTGCTAGGGCACTGCGGAACTGAAACCATCCCTGCAGAGTGCTGTTGCCAGGCTGTCAGCTTTACTTCCCTAGCCAGCCAGAATCTTACTCAAAACAAGTACTTGACATTTTTTTTAAAAAATGATGTTCAATTTCAAGTAATCATCTCCAGCTTCTTCCTTTCCCTCTGGCTAGTTTTAAGATTAAAGAAAATATGGGGTGTCTTAAAACCACACTGGAGAGCTTATGTCAAATAAGGGCATGTTCACTAAATATTTACTTCTGCAATGTCATTAGAGAAAAGAAAGGGGAAACTGCACAAGGCAAGAATTGTTTCTTAGAAATGACAGAAAATGAACTAAAGTTTGAGGAGATTGTAGAGTTGGTTCTAATAGCTTAGGCTTACTAGCATTAAAAATTAGTGTCTATGTCCTCCTGCACTAACACTCACAATACAGACACACACCAGCAAGCCCAATTCCCCCTTCTGAGATATCTGTGTTCATTGATGGTATCATACTTAATACAGAGTATGCAATATTGAGAATGCTGTTATCGTTTTGCTTCTTAATTCTCACAGTCAGTTATTGACAAGTCTGATGGATTCTATCTCCAGAATGTTTCCCAACTCCAGTTTCTCATTTCTTTATTATTTCTGTCATTTCCAGTACTATTACACTAAAAATTTTGTCATGAATTCACTGTGGAATTCCTTGCTTCTGGCTAGTTTCCTCTAATCTATGTTTCCCATGGAATGCAACGTTCTTCCCTAGACAGCACTAATCAAGACCCTCTGCAAGTGCTTGAAGGTTTTCAGTGGTCCTTGTTATTGCCTATAACTAGATGTCCCCCTCCCTCAGCCTCATGCATTCCTAGGTGAGGTTTTTGGGAAGTAGCTGGACTAGGGCATGTGAATGTAGACAATGGAAGCTCCACCCTGGATATGAGTGGCAGCACTCAGGCTTGTAGCCTGGATGAAATATAAAGGGACTGAAAGAAGGCAGGCTTCTGCTGCTGCTGCTGCTGCTGTCACTTCTTGTTGCTTCACTGTCTCCTGCCTACTTTTGAAAGACTATTTCTCCCTATGATGCCACTCTGCCGTGCCACCCTGTCTTGGTGCCAGCCAACTCTAGCCTGAAAATTCTGCAAACTGAGCTTTCTTCCTTTAACTTGTGCATGCCATGTATTTTGTCCTAGCAACAAGAAAAGTAACTAAGACAGATTTTGGTACCAGAGAAGTGGGGTTCCTGCTGTGACTGTACCTGACTATGGTTCAGGAACCCTTGGAACTATCTTGTAGGAAGAGTTTGGAAAGGTTTAAAGTTGCTGGCTGAAGAAGCAGACCAAGAATTCTGTAAAATGAACTCGATGAGAGTTTCTAGTCAGAGCTCAGAAGACCAGAATGCTGATAGAAATGCAACTGGTAAAGACCAGGCTCAGGAGGTTTCAATAAGGAACAAGGATTACATTTGTTATTGAACTACAAACTATGTGTGTTATGCTTTGGAGGAAATTTATTTGCATTTTTCTTGTGTCCAGATACATTATCTGAGACTGAGAGTAAGGGCAGTGGACTAATTAATCTGATGCAAGAAATTTCAAGGTAGTCTAATGATGAAATGGTGGCATGGCTATTGTTGGGGGCTTTTAGCCAGATCTATGTTGAGAATCAAGAGAAAAGGGCCCAAAAGAATGAGTAAAACATTTTCAGCTTGGTGAGAAAGGAAGCACCAATAATGTTACACACTGAAAAATGGAGCAGAGGATAACTAGGTGTTGAGAAGGAAGAGGACAATAGAAAAGATGTTCTAAGCCAGGCGTGGTGGTGCATGCCTTTAACCCCAGCACTCAGGAGGCTGAGGTAGGAGGGGCATTGTGAGTTCAAGGCTGGCTTGGGCTACAACGTGAGTGCAAGGTCTGCCTGAGCTACACAGTGTGAGCCTGCCTCAAAAAACCAGGGGGCCGGGAGTTTGGCTCAGTGACTCCAGCGCCTGTCTGACAGGTGCAAGGTTGTGAGTTCAATCCCCGGTGCCACAAAAAAAAAAAAAAAAAAAGAATGAAAAGAAAAGATGTTCTTAGGACATCACAAGAACCAGGAGGCCTCTGGCCTTTGCAGCCTTAAAGTAAAGACTTTACTTTAAGAACAAAGCCTCAGAATACCATGTTCCAGAATGGTAGTGGCCTAGAGAATTTGTTCCTTGGGATTGCATTTAGAATGCTTAGCAAAGCCTTGATGCCTGTAGCTAAGAGAACAGAAAGCCTGCCTACTGTTCCAGCTGGCAGCAGACCTTGGCATCATCCACCTGGTGCAGGTTTTAGGTACATGAAAAATGCAAGAGTTATGGAGTAAGGAAGGATTCCACCCAGATTTCAGAAAAAGGCCTGGGAGGTCAGGCAATGTGCTCCAGAGAGGGCAGTGTGTGAAGCAGTGAGTGTGCAGTCCAACGTGCACTGGAGACCCCAGAAGACTGAAGAAACCAGGAATATGAATTGCCTTAGGAAAACTACAAGGAGGAAATAGAATCGGCCAAAGAGAGAAGCCATGAGAGTTGCAACCACAAACAATGCCACAGGGACAAAATCACCCAAGTTCTTTGGAGTTCACATTATGTCACACATTGCACCACATGCCGAACATGAAACTACAGGACTTAATATTTGCCCTGCGGGATTTGGGGACTTGCTTTAGTCTTATTCCTTTCTACCCCCTTATTTGTACCTTTCGGAATGGAAATGTTTATCTTATGCCATTGTATGTTGGAAGTGTTTAGACTTTCTTTTCATTTGTATAGGGGATCACAGTTAATAGTTTGTCTTAAATCTCAGAGGAGTCTTTAGACTGGACTTTTCAACTATGCTGACAGTGTTAGGACTTTGCCAAGAGATAGACTAAATGCATTTTGCATAAAAAGATACACATGAACACTTTGGGGGCCAGAGCCAGAATGTTGTGGGTTGTATCTAGAAGTACCCCCAAAGCCTCATACACTCATCAGTGGGACTTTTGGGTGGTAGTTGGACTAGGTTGTGTGAATGGACAATGAAAGCCCCATCCTGGAGCTTTGTCTGAAGAATGTTAAATCACTACTATGTCACTGGTATTCTATTCACCAAATTCATTTACAACTTTTATAATTCCTATAAACATCTTACTGTCTAGCTACTACTCACCACTTTACTGTCTTTGTCTTTGTTTTCTTACCATAAACATTGTCCCTATGAGTTTTCCTGTCAAGATGTTCTTTCAAAGATATTTCGGAAGCCACTTTTTCCATGAAGGCTTCCTCTGTCAGCCTCTGTCTCTCTTTAATAACTTCTCTGTGTTTACTCCATAGCGAACTGTTTCATTATTTCTGTTATTTTTTCTTATCTTGTAGTTGGCCATAAATCTGTCTTTTTCATTAATCAGTAACTGTTCCACATCATCTTTCAGAAGTAGTTTGCCTTTATACAATATTCAGATTTCTCCCTTTTTCTCCTATGTGCTTTATGTACTTTCTAAGCTAATTTTCTTCTCAGAGTTCTGTTCGATCGTATTTTGCAGTGTCTATCTGGGTCTACTTACTTATGCACCTATTTCTAGACCATGGAGGGAGAGCAACTTTGTCTTCTGCTTTCCAGTGTCTTTCTCACTTCATCAGTAAGGACACTGAGTTTCCTTTGGAGGGTGAGTAGCATCATGAATAGGTATGTGACTCAATGCCAATGGATTACATTCTAACTCCATTGTTGTGGCAACTGGCAAGAAACCCAATTTGGTCCAGTGAAACTCCCATAAACATGATAATATTATTGTGATGATTGGAATAGTAAAATTCTCTCATTAGTGACATTGTTAAAGTGATGATATTTAAGCCTGAAGGTGCAACTGAGGCTTTTTAGCTCTCCAGGAAGAGTGGGTCTGTATGAGGTTAGCAGAAAAAAACAGATCCAAAATATGGAGAGACCACATGTGGAGAGCATCATGTTAACCCTTTGATTCAGGTTTTAGTTTATAGAAGCCAATAAATTCTATTTTGATTAAGCTGTTTTGATCTGAACTTTTTTCTCATGTAGCCAAAGGAGTTCCTACTCTTATATATATAAAAAACAGACTTACTTTTTCAGGCTATTCCTCTTAGCCTTTCTCATTTTATTGAACTTATTAAATTTTACTCTATCCTCCACCAAACTCAAGCCTTTCATAGAAAAAAGGTAAAAAGAAAGACAATGGTAGTGGTATCATTGGGTTTTCCTGAAAGTTGAGTTAACACAGCATGCTTGAAATAGTGCCTTCTGTGCTGTACTGTGTTAGTGATAGCTGTTTTCATCTCCATCCTCATCATAATCATTATTTTTACATTACTCATTGTGTGACCAGATCACAAAATTTGAGAAAATGCAGTGAAACTTCAATTTCTATGAACATTTACTTGTAAATTGACTTTTTGGTCAGTATATCACCTCTGTATAGGTCCTACATTACTGTTTGCCTGGATGATCTTCTCTGTGTTTGATGGTGTGTTATATTAAAATTATCTAATATAAAGATTGCGCTTTTTGAATTTGCTCCAGGGAGAGTATAAAAAACCACAGAATACCATCTGTTACTGTCACTAACCCACAATATTGTGATGACAACGATGATATGTGTGTGTGTGTGTGTTTGTGTGCATGTGGTTTAGAAGACTACATTTTAAGCCAGGCATGGTGGCACATACCTGTAATCCCGGTACTCGGGAGGCTGAGGCAGGAGGATTGCTGTAAGTTTGAGACCAGCCTAGGCTACAAAGTGAGCTCAAGGCCAGCCTGAACTGCATGGTGAAACTCTGTCTCAAAAAGACAAATAAATAAATAAATAAGACTACATCTTTTGTTTCACAAACAAAAGAAATGGGAAAAATGATGTAATATTTTTATTAATGAGAATGAAATACAAGCTTTAGAATTCTAATGTAGAACATTTCAAATGTAATTTTTTCCTAATATGACATTGTTTTGACTTGAAATTAAGTTACTCAACTTCCAAGTTCACTCTGACATTAATTTACTGGGTAATTTGTAACAGACCTTGACATCTCTACTGACCACAGTTTCCTCAACTGCAAAATAAATGGTTTAAAACTGGATACTAATATACTCTCCAATTTGAAAATTCTTTAAATCCCTTTCAAAGAAAGACTTATGAAGAACACATTTTAAAATCATTGCTCTCTACAAGACAGAAGAGTAACAGAGACACTGAAATTCTTCCTCTAAGTACACAGATGAGAATCCATTTCAATGAGATGAAAGAGGCATAGCATGCATAATGCAAAAGGGCTTACATCGATTTAAAGTAAGAGTTTAAAGATGGCAAGTTCAGTTCATTTCAGTAAAGTGTAAGCTAATTAATTAGGAAGCTAAGACCCAGATCTTGAAAAAGGTATCGAATTGTGCAAGCATCCAGCACCGTAATCAGGCAGAGAGTTTGGTGAATAGAAGAGAGATCACCGAAATTACCATACTGTGCTGGAGAAAGGTGAGGAGAAACACAGTTACTTTTACTAAGAGTTACAACTGGTGGATTTCTTAGGTATCACACACTTGTCCAAAACTGGTAAGGGCTCTGAGACAGGAGGATTGTGCCCAGATCTCCCTCCTGAGGCACATACCCAGGCTATATATAACTTGGCAACCATCCAGAGTCATAGCTGTTTTCCCAAAATTAGTTCTTGGAGAAGCATACAAAAAAGATTTATTTCTTTTGGGTCTGTGTTAATTAAATGCTGTCAGAAGAAATCAATTGCTTCTCAAGAGTGACAAGACTGCTGCTTCTCAGAAAAGGTATAACAATTACCCTGTACTTAGCGATGTGAAGTATTCATATATATACTGAGTTATCTGCAACCAGCAGATAAGTATCTATTCAGCACCTATCTAGGTAGACATATGGATGTATGTTGTCGTGTAGTGAATTGTGGCTCCCCAAAATTCATATACTGAAGCCATAGCCCCCAATGAGACTATATTTGGAGATAAGGCCTTTAAGCAGGTAACTAAGGTTAAATAAAGACATAAGGATAACATCTTAATCAAATAAGACTGCTATCTGTATAAGAAGTGAAAAAGATACTAAGAGAGTCTTCTTTTTCTCCACTCAAGTGCAAAGAAGAGGCTATATGATGACAAAGCAAGAAGGAGGCTATCTGCAAGTCAGGAAGAGAGCTCTCCCCAGAAATCAACTCAGCGCCTTGATCTTAGACTTTAGTCTCTCAAGCTGAGAGAAAAATAAACATTTTTTTTTTAACATCTTGTCTGTGGTATCTTGTAGCATTCTTAGTAGACTTTTATACTTATATCCAGCTGTATTGTCTTAAACCATTTTGTGTTGCTACAACAGAGTACCATGGGCTGGGTAATTTACAAAGAACGTAAGTGTCTTTCTTACAGTTCTGGAGGTTGGGGAGTCCAAGATCAATGTGTCAGTATCTGGTGTGGGCTATGCTCTCAGGGTGGAAGGAGGAAGGGCAAGAGAGAGCAAATTCTGTTTTGTTACATGGCAGAGAGGCAGAAAAATGAGAACCCATTCTTGCAAGACCTTTAAGAAGTGACATTAATTCTAAATACTTTCAGTTGCACCCCACTTCACAATACTGTTGCATTGGATATTATACTTTTACCACCCACATTTGAAGGGGATGAGGGGTGGTTCTCAATTCAAGGGTTAACATTAGAATCACATGGGCAGGTTTTTTAGGTTTCCACCTAAACTCACTCTCTTGGGTGGTTCATTAGAAGCTTCAGAAGGAAGAAGAGAAATGGAATATGGCTTTCAAGGAACTCACTTGGCAGTGTCTTGCCACAATGTCTTCTTTCCTTTCACTCCCCTAACTCCGGAAGGAGAAGAACTCCACCAGACTTGTGGTACTGGCAGATCGTAATCTTCAAGACTTTATTATCTTTCACTTAAATGCATGTTTTACCTCCCCAACCAAGTTTCTTGAGTTCAGGTACACAGTTTCTAATCCTGTAATGCAGCCCAGTGCTAGAGAAAGTAAATGATTATCTCTTGGGTGCAGAAGAAACCCTTTAGGTTTATCCCAGCATTACTTACCCTAGAAACTTGACAGAACTATCATCAACCAAAAGGATTAGGAGTGCTACATGCTGGGATGGGGCTTCTTGAACTTAGTCACATGCTCTTGTCATCTACTGTCTGTTTTTAAACCCACTCTACTACGGTCTACTCTCAGCCTAGCAGAAAGGGTGGTCCTTTAAAAATATCAGCAATGGTTTCTCATTTTATTCATAGCAAATTCCAAGATTTAGGGATTCTGCAGTTATGTGGAATGCCCTATAATTCCTATTCAATATGTAGTTGATTTCAAATTATCATTTGTAGTTGATCTCCCTAACAGATCACATCGTATCTTATTGGGCCAAAAGAGAGTACACTGTAGTACATTATAATAGATGCTGACACCTTGCTTGTGAGTTTATTACATCACTAACCTTAAATCTTTCAAAATTCATGCATTTCATTCTACCTACCAGGTAATGTGATTCTTTTATAGTTTCTTGGCAAAACCATCAATTCCTTATCTGGCTTGCTCTTCTTATTGTTCAATCAACCAATCACTCACTCTTCGTTATGTTTAGCTGTCTGATCCCTTTATGAATTTTTATGCTATGAGGTTTAAAATTAGGAATCTCATCTAGACCTTAAGAGATTAAAAATAGCAGATTTGGGAAATTAGATATTATGCATGAGTCCACTTGGAATAAAAGTGAAGAAAATGCAGAATTAATAGCTCATGGCATTAAAAAACATGAGAATGCATGACATTGTAGAAAGGAAAATAATGGGACTGATTTTCACTCATTTGAGACAATTCCAATTTGAACTTGAATGAAAATTATCATTTAAGAAGCTAAAATTATCTACAAGTTGGTTTTCCTCCACTAAATCATGGTAGTGAATACTATTTAAGCAAGACATTTTGATTATAACAATATTGAAGGAAATTGCATTATAAGAAGCAGTCTGTCTAAATTTATTAGAAGCACATTTTCTTATCTAGGTTCACTGTAAATGTTTAAAGTAATAAGCTGTACTAGAAATGACCCAAATCTCTAATGTGTTGTTTTTAATTACTAGTGTTATCAGCATATATTTTTTAGTGATCACACTATTATCACTAAAATAGCTAAGAATCTAAAATGTATATAAACAGCATTACTCATATTAGAATAAACATAAATAAGATATTATAAAATACAAAGAATAAAAATATACAAAGAATCAAATAACTCCTGATAAGTTTTCAGTTTTCCTTCTCAAATAACCTACTTTGTACTAAAACAGCAAAATTTAAAAAAAAGTGAACATCTTTGTTAATGACAAGTGAGGTTATACTGTGCACAGAAAATGTAAAGTTCTGGTAAAAATAGAATCCACACAAAACATTTTAAGGTATCTAAACTACAAGTGAGGCATTTATTACCGTGCCCGTTTAGCACTCTATTCCTTGGAGAGCCAGCCCTCCCTCCCTTTAAACAACTTCTCTATCTTCCTTCTACACATTTTGGTTCCACTCCAGCCATCACCACTTGGTCTGGGCCTGAACTTCCTTTCTTCTGGGGTGACACTTTCTTCCTGCCTTCCTTCCTTCTCTGATAAGTCAGAGATGAGTACCTGAATTGTCTATTTAGAAGAGATTTCAGGCTAAGGTTGGATACGGAGAATCAAGAGTAGTAGAAAAAGACTTTTTTTTTCCTTTTTGACAGAGAATTTGGGATATCTGAACTTAGAGTTAGTTGTCAACATTGCAGCATGTAAATACGTATTTACCTTACACAATAATTGACGTGGAGAATAAAGAAGAGACGAAAGAGTAAGAGTCCCACTGAGGAGCAAGTTCCTGGTTCCAGTCACCCTTCTCCTTTGTTATAAATTAGTGCCATCTGCATTGCTATTTAGAGCAGTTTAAAACTGAGTCTCTTCACTTGAAATTGAGTTGTAATATATGTCCTGAACTTCTGTTAAGGAATCGTATGTGTGTGCTGTAAGCAAGTTCCCTAAAATGCAAGCATGACTGATTAAATCAAGCCCTGTCTTTTTACTTACTTGAAAAATTTAAAACAAAGTTTTAGATAATCAAGAAAAAAATGACATTAAAAATCTGCTGTAGCAAAAAATCCAATGTAATAAACACGATAACAAAATGTTTTTTGTCTCATAAAAGAAATTTTTGACCTTTAGTCAATTTCCTACTTATCCAGTTTCCAAAAATAATTTGGATAGTAACTATGTTTTTTTGTTTTTGTAGTGGAATTTGATCTCTCTCTCTCTCTCTCTCTCTCTCTCTCTCTCTCTCTCTTTCTCTCTCTGCCCATGGAATAATTGGTCAAACGTTTTCCCTTATGTCCTGTGTTGGGGCCTGAAAATATTTCTCCCAGTTTACCAAAATGAATATGCTATAAATGAGATCATCAGCAGATCTTGAACTCTCATTTATAGACTTTGATAACAGTTCTTTGAGTGGATGCACTGTCTTATATAAGAGCAAAGGTTGTGCATATTTTTTTCTGGGTAGCCATTCACCCTAAATCTGCACATCCAGTACCCGAAAAACATTGTTGAATGAATGAATGACTGAAAGGTTGGCAGATCCTAGACAACTTATTTCCCTTTTAAAGTAATCCAAATTCTCCCATCATACTGTCTCTAATTGCATTTGTGTTTCTTTAGAAGCTACTGTTACCCTTTCTGCTGTGTGTGTGCATGCGTGTGTGTGCACGCGCATGCGTGCTGCTTCTTTCTTGCCATAAACAAAAGAAAAAAGAAAAGCAATGCTCCATGCTATGCATTTATTTACAGTTTCTCTGTGAGCTAGAAGAAGGCACCACATCATGAGATTGATGGATTGGAGAGGGTTGGTGCCAGATGTTGACCATGACAGGTGCATAATAAAAATATTCTTTGTGGTTTTCCCTCAGAATTCTAAATATATCTGGAAATAAGGCAAACATCTGCTTGATACTTCCTTCATTGACAGGCTGCTTTAGCTTCTCGAACTGTGATTTTTAAAAAAATTTGGCAGTATTATTTTTGTGGCATTGTTCTTCCCAAGCAAAATGCAAAATCTTGGCACGTCCTTTTATGCCATTTCACTCACTAAATGGCTGCATTGTTTCTGACATTCCTGCCATCTGTCTTTTCACTCAGAGCAAAGTTGCAAGTGATTAATAAAAATGGAGCAACTGTCATAATCTCAAGATCACACAATTGTGGTGAAACCACAACCACTGCATGGCTAATATTCTTTTTCTTGAAATGCAGCCTGTGGTAGCCATGTTTAGATAGCCTATCCAGTTTTGGGTGGATAAATTAAGGGTAAGCATCAAAGCTGTGTGAAAAGTAATGTTTTATATTCGAAATCGGGGCTTTGCTGTAATCCTCACTGGTGTTCACTAGGCAAGTACCATAACCTGACTTTAAAATGGCAAGAAACTTTACTTTGTCAGCTTTGATGACTCAAAGCAAGATCACATAGTCATTACCTTTAACTATGAATGGTATATAAACTCGGTTTGTTCAAGAGAATGACTGAATGAATCGAGATCTTCCTTAGAATTCACAGATGGCAAACACAAATGAGTACATTTCCTGGGCCTTTGGGTGGCAGCACTCATGGAGCAGGTGCAGACTGAGTTGTGGCCTGAGGTAGAACAGAAAGGGAAGAGGGGCTCAGGTGAGAGGAAGTGGACATTACATTAACAAGGAAAACCCTGGGACTCCTCAAGACAATTAATAATCCACAGCCCTCAGAGTTCAATGCTATACTGCTTTTCTTTAGACTCATCAGAGTGTTACATATGGTCAAGCAAGCCTTGTTTAAAACAAATTTTATTCTGCCCTTTGGAGCATAATGAAACAAACATTAAGCGTTATGGGTGGTGCATCTGATTTGCTTCAGGTCGTTAGTTCTAAACCTGTGGGTCATGTGTATATTAGGAGAAAAGAGTCTGTAACCATAGTGATAAAACCATGAGCTATCAAATAACGTGAATAAGTTTCCGTATTTTTAATCCTTCTTTTCCCCATGCTGATATCTGCTGTGAGATATTTGTGATGAGCCTACTGGTTCTGATCCAGAGACCCTTGGGCTAAAATTTAGATTTGATCTTCATGAATTATGAATGGATGTGTGTATGACTGAGCACATGTCTGTCAAACTTTTCACAGATTTCAGCAAATAATCAGAACTAATTTAAAAAGAAGTGTAAAAACCACCACTTGGTATTTAAAAAACACCTTTCACTTTTCGGTTTTCAACTGTAAGGCAACTTTGTATACTTCCCTCTTTCCTTCGATGCTTTTTACTTAGATTGATCTGAAGAAAGGACCTGAAGTTTGCCACTAATACTTCATTGTGAACACTAATGTGTTACTTCTCAAGAATAGTCACACCTTTTTCATTTCAGAATGTGGAGCCAAGCAAGGTATGTTATTACCTCTTTAAGGACTTTGAAGCTTCCGGGAGTGAGATCAATTTTCTAGATTGGTTGAAATCATATAGCCATATGCTAAGGGACTCTGGAATGTTCAACACCTGTACAATTCTATTTTTTTCTTGGGAGTTAAGAAAGCAGCTGGGCATTGTAAAAAAGTACTGGACTTGGAATCGGCCAGTTTTGGCTTTGTTTCCTGGCTTCTTCACTTACTAGTGGAGTCACTGTGGGTAATATATTTAATTGCTTTGAATTTCAATGTCATCATCTATAAAACGATAGGAATGAGCATTAACAGTAATTTATGCTGTGTGAATAGCTAGTTGTTACAATGAATGGAAATAAGACAAGCCGAAAACAGGGGGAATAAAAGCAGCTTTATTGATTGCGATGAGGTTATGTAAGTATTTTACATGTGTTATCTTACTCAAGCTGCACAGTAACTCAATTATTTCCCCATTTTACAGATAAAGAACTGAGGCAAAAGTGCTCAGTCACTCATTTAAGGCTGTTGAGCTAGGTAGCTGGTGACATCAGTAAGCCTTCTCCACAGGCTGCACTTGACCCCTGGTGTTATGGTTTGTGTCTGGATGACCCCCAAAGCCTCATGCAGTCATGGAGGCATTTTTTGGAGGTGGTCTTCTAGACTGTGTGTTTGATTCATGGTCCAGGGCTGGGATTACGGGTGTGAGTGTTACACCAGCCCTGGAGTGCGTAGTCTACATACATTATAAGGGACAGAAAGAGTTTTTGTGCACTCCTCCCTTTTTGCTCTTGTTGCTTTTTCTGTTTTCTGCCACCATGAAGTGTTGCCCCTGTGCCAGGCCACCCTGCCTTGGATTGCCCAAGTGTCTTGGCCAGCTGATTATGGACTGAAATCTCGCAAACTTTGAGCTAAATAAACCTTTCCTTCCCTAATTTTGGATGTCGGGTATTTAGTCCCAGCAACAAGAGAAAATTAACCAAGACACCTGGTCTAGATTATCTCACAGGTTATGAAGAGAGACATGGATATGGGGAGTAAAATTAGAGAAATTTCAGCTTTGAGAATATTTGACTTTGGGTCTTTGTGATACCAAGAAAGTTCACAGAATCTCATGAATATGTTCAACATTATCTCATGTACAAGTTTTCCCTCAGTATTAAAACAAGCAGAATTTTCCCCTTAATGTTTGCTTTTCAGTTTAGTAAGCAAACAAAAACACTACTCATTTGAAGTTGATTATGTCCCAGGCATTGAAGTCTGCTCATTAACTTAGGAGAGCTATGAGCTGGAGTACGAAACAAATGCACACAACTGAGTAATTTAAGTATAAACATGGTAAAGAGTCAGTCACATGTCAATCTGGGTGCTATGGGAATACAAGGGAGGAGGTCTTAGAGCAATCCAGGGAAAGAGGTTGCTTGCTGGAGGTGATGACACGTAGACTGGATGGTATTCAAAAATCAGCTGGACCAAGGAAGGTGGAGAAGAGAATAGCAACAGTAAAGCCACTAGGGCAGAAAAGACCAGGGGGCATGGGAGGCAGACCATCCACAGAGCCACAGCTGGTAGTCTCTGTCAGAGGCAGAGGCACAAAGGGCAGAGAAGTGAGCCAGGCAGGCAGTGGTGTGCAGTGCATGGGCTGACTGCTGTCATTGTGCGGATGAGGGGAGTTACAGAAGGACAGAGCACCGCTGAGATGGTCACATGTCCCCCTAACTCCACTGTGGAAGACAGAGGGCGGAGAGGGGCAGGGTTTATGCCTTTGGTACTCTTATTAGCCAGCTTCTTCTATGGGAGTTTTTTAATTTACTTCTTTCCTTTTTTCCCCTCTCCCTTTCTTTTGTTTCTACAACCCAAGGAAGACATCCCCATTTACTCATCAATGCAGTGACTCAAGATTGCTCTTGTCCCTGCTTCTATTCTCCTTTCAATCCTTCTCTAATGCTTGCTCTGATTCCCTTAAACTTCCCCTATCTTTCACTGTCCGATTGACTCTAGAGATTCAGTAACTAAGCATCTGGTGCTTCTCTAGATATTCTGTAGGAGTTCTCCCAGAAGTGGGTAAAAATTCCCAAATCCAAAATCTGAAATTGTGTTTCTCTCAATAAAACCTATGAAAACACTGGAACAACAACAAAAATGTATTTAGGAGAGGAGTCTGAGGAAATATGAAAATTTGTTCTTCGTAAATAGAAAACATGTGTTACATGAAGTAGAGGAGGCGAAGTTGACCGATTGACACTGAAAGCTCACAGCTTCCTGAATGTCTTTCTTCATTGCACTAGGGGCACATGTGGACGCTCATCCTCCCGCATGGTTCAGTGCTAACCAGCAGGTCAGTATTCCAAAGGCAAATGAGGAGTACAAAACCAGCTTTTCACCTTTGTCAAACACAGGAATTTGTGAACAGTCTGTTACTTTCCAACTGTCAGCTTTCTCATCCCCTTCGAAGACCACTGTCAAAGTGAGTTGCACTTCCTGATAAAGGTGTGTCACATCTCTCAGACATCTGTGAATAAGCAAAGCCTGAGAACTCTAAGTACCCTCTGGTGGTGTACACTGTGACATTCAGCAAAACTCAAACAGAAACCATGAGTATTCTTAAGAAGCTACCATGTCTTCCCCAGCCCCCACTACCACTCATGTTTTTTTTTAATTTGACAAAGAAATAGTGACTTAAAATGCACCATAAACCAAAGGTTGTGCTTTCACTGGTTTCTGAAAGGCAAGGACTATGTCTAATTCATCTTTCTCTTTTCACCACCCTGAACTGTGTCTGACCCAGAGACACAACCCAACAAAAATACTACAAAATGAGTGAGAAATGATCTTGGGAGGGAAGCAGCACAATACAAACAACAAACAAATAACCCAAGGACTTCACAAAGTTCTCCTTCTTCGAAACTTCCAATTTCCCTGTGAAAATGTTTGAGTTGGGCCTTTATACATTAAGCATTTGGCTCATTTGATAATTATTATTCTGTTACCTTATACTTAGAAAACCTAGCATTAGGAGTAAAACTAATTTGAGGCCTCTAAGAAACTGTTGATTTTCAAACACATTTTTCCCCTGACAACAAATAATACTCTTTAAGACATATTTTCCCCCCATGGGTTTTAAAAATTTATCTTGATGAACTAAACAACAATAATTTGACAACGAAGACATTTAAATCATGCACTTTAGTGCAATTCCCAGAGCTGGAAAAGCCAGGCCACTGAGATTGAAGCAATGGATTGAATCTCTGTTGCCAGATGGCAGTTGAAATATAATGGGCTTACAGCCGTCAGCCACAGCTAGAGGTTTGCGTGCAAAGGGGAAGCCTTTCAAGTGATGGAAAATGGAAAGCTGGATGGTTCCTTGAAATTCTTGCATTGTTCCTACTAGGTTATAAAGGGTAAGGGAAAATTTCATCCATGCAAATTCCATTTAGGATAGAATTTGTAATGGAGCTTATAAACATATTTCTTGGGTCTTGGTTGCTGTTTCTGTATATGCTGTATTTAATTCTTAAGCACATGCATCTGAAACCAGAACCAGCATTAGATTCCTCAATCTATGTTGTTTACATGATTTTGCTGTGGTAGTTCTTAAGAAACATAATAATCAGTCAGAAATGGCTTCCCAGGTCTCCAAAGCTTTTGAATATGGGATTCTAATATATTCTTTAATGGTTTTCTTGATTCTGCTTGTGCTGTATGTTACAATTGGTTCAGGGAAGACATACTTTGAATTTCCTACTGTGTGTCCAAATAACCCAGAAATAATACAATGCTTGATAGGATGAAGCTGCCCTTCATGTTTCTGTAAATTCTGTTAGCAAATGCATCTGGATTCATTCAACCACGTTCACTGTTTTTAAATGCCAAATGAGAGCTTCAGAAGAGCCCCTTGAGGAAGGAGAGATGACATTTGCTGTGCTCTGCTAATATCAACTCAGGAAGAATTTATCTGGCAACACATTTATCCTGATAAGCATGATGATGGGAAAAATTTTTGTTTCAGCATTGGCTGCATGTATTTATTGCTACATCTGTATACGGGCTGTCAGGTTGCATAAAAGAGACCATAACTGAAGACAGTTGCTGGGAGTAGGTTATGTAATGAGATCAAGCCAATGAAAGTCTGGCATCCAGCTGTAATTCTGCTAACAGTGTGAAGAGATTGCTTATCCACCCAAGTCAAGGGTACTTTTTTTTGGTTCTTTTTGGTCACTGTTCATGAAATTACATTGTCATCCCCTTCAGCTGTTCAATGAGCCCCTAGAAAAATGAATAAAATGTATAAAAATGGGAGGAAAAAGGAGAAAGGCCTCAGGCTGTAGAATTTATGACTTGGAGAACTCAAGATTTTTATGCAGGTAAATTTGTTAAATAGAAAAGGACCACAGAGTCTTGGGCTGTTCAGAAATAAATATGCTATTCTACATTTATGATGTTCCCAAAGCCCCATCATATTGTTAGTCGCATTCTCACACATATCGGACACTAGTCTTTCGAATGGCATGAAAAATCATTGAAATGAGGGCAATATAAAAAACTAGTGAAGCAAGGATTGCTTAAGTGAAAGTTAGTAGGTTTTCAATCACTTTAGTTTCACAATTTGACACTATTAAGGCTAATATATAGGTGCCTGCCAGCACAGCTACCATTAAGAATCTATCAGTATTTCCATTATAAATCCCATTTTTCAGGGGTTAATAACTTGGTCATGAAAATTCACTGCAGGCTGAAAGGAAATCTTTTTCCTTAATCTCAGCAGAAGGATTTGTTCATATTTCTGAGACAGAGATGATCAGAATCCAGAAAAGATAGAATGCGTGCTTTATTCAGTGCTCTCCAGAGAAATAGAACCAATCATATATTCACAAATATATAGAAAGGTGTTTATTATGAGAAATTGGCTCACGTGATTAGGGAGGGTGAGTGGCAACATTTCAGTGCAAAGCCAAAGCCTGAGAATCAGAGGAACCCGCAGTGTAGGCTCCGGGAGACTGAGGTACAAGGGAAGAAGAAGATCAAATTCCTCTTTCCCTCATCTTCTTCCCTCTTCCTCTCCTTCCTTTTTTGTATCACTGGCCTGAGTAGAAGTTGATCCTTCTACCATGATCTACAGTTGGACTTCAGTCAGTGGAGAAAGCAGACAATTTCTGTCTATGCTCAAGGTCAGAACTGCATGGAGATCCTGCAGCAGCGCTGAGTTCCTTTCCCTTCCAGGGCCCTATCACACTGTCATCACTGAGCCATTCTACACAGAAACACTGTGAAGTTTAGTCCAGTACACTGAGAAAGCTGCATGCTCTTGTTTTGTGGCTGAGCTAAGGAAATCCATCCGTCAACTCATAATATTTTTGAATAGACAGGACCATATTTCCTGGTTTTTCCTACACTTATCAAGTGCTTTGTGAAAATTAAGGGATGTAGGGCCAGGAGTTTAGCTTAAGTGCCTGCCTGTCAGGTGCGAGGTTGTGAGTTTGATCCCTGGTACTGAAAAAAAAAAAATACTCAGTTAAAGATTGAGGGGTGTCACATCAATACAGTAGGTCTATGGGAGAATTCAGTCATTCGCCATGTTGTTACCTGTGAATTTTTAGATCCAGGTTATTTTCTTATTCAGAGCTTACCTCTCCAGGCACATTTTCATAGGTAAACGCTAGTCTATTTTTGCACCACACGATGTTTTGTAAAGTTATGTTATACTGAAAGTTCCTCTTTTCTTTTTTATATAGGAAACACAGTCGACCTACCCTTGATCATGTATCACAGAACTATTTGACATATTGTGGAACTACTTTTCACAGAACCTTACAGGCATTGAGTAAAAGAGAAAGAAGAAGCAAGTCAACTTTAACTATGAGAAATAAGAGCAGGAAATTTCAAACAATCGAGATGATTTTAGTAAATTAAGAAGAGAATTAGGCATCGTTGACACATACTGCAGCATGAATAACCTCGAATCTACCTCAAACAGCCAGGCATCGTGGCGCGCGCCTTTAATCCCAGTACTCGGGAGGCTGAGGTAGCGGAGCATTGTGAGTTCAAGGCCGGTTTGGGCTACAACGCCAGTGCAAGGCCGACTGAGCTACATAGTGGACCCTGCCCCAAATGTACTGGGCCTGGGAGTTTGGCTCAGGGACTTAAGTGCCTGTCTGGCAAGCGTGAGGCTGTGAGTTCAATCCCCGGTGCTGCAAAACAAAACAAAAAATCTGCCTCAAACTTTCCATTGAAGTATGTGAAATTTTGACTTGTACATTCTTACCGTCTTCTCCTGCTAGAGTGTGGTCCTGACTTAAAATTTTCTTTTTCCGCATACCTGAAGCTTCCATTCGTCGTGTGGGCATCCCGAGCTAACCTGGTGAACCTCCGTTTCAAATGTAGAAGGATCTGGTATGTCTTGCTGCCCCCTACTGGTGACCAAAGGCTGCTGGCTTTGGGGTCCAAAGCAATATTAGATTTTTTTTTCTTAATTAATGCCAAAATTTTAGAAGTATTTCTGAAGAGACTTTTTCATAAAACTGATTTTTAAACCCTAAATATTATGTAGTGATTTTGTTACTTTACAATTGGTGGTTTAATTTTTTAAAGGTTTATTTTGACTTTGTTTTCCTCTCATGAACTTATGAGAAATATCTTTAGTTCTTCTCATTATCTCTTTCCTAAAACCTGGCACTACATTACTGAAAGGACAGAGCAAATTTTTCTAGCAGAATTGCAAAAATGTTTTCTTTCTTTGAGCCAAAGAATTGATTTCTTATGGGATTTCTTATGGGTTTGAACATAGTCCTTTCTCTAAATTGAAAACTTGTATATTGGTGCATTATTTCCTTGAAATAGATATAAAACCTTTTCCATTTCAATGGCATACTAATCTACTTATTAATCCACTTGGGATGCTATAGCACAATACCACAAGAACAGAAATTCAACAGCAGAAATTTATTTTCTCACTGTTTTGGTGGTTAGAAGCCCCAGATCAAGGTCCCTGCAAGTTGATTTCTGATGAGGTCTCCCTAGCTTGTGGGCGATCTCAGAAGGTCTCACTCTGCCTCCCATTATGGAGAGAGAGCTCGAGGGCCTCTTCCAGTTATAAAGATACTAACCACATCAGTTTAGAGGCATTCTCTTATGATCTCATTTAACTTTTGTCACTACCTCACAAGCCCTTCTCCAAAGGTAGCTCCATTGGGTGTCAGAGCTTTAACACATAGATTTTGAGGGAACCAAATAATCTGCTTACAACAGATATGGTAGCATGTGGATTTTGAATACCTAAAAGATTTTTAATTAGCCAATTCAACCAATTTTAAAATCATTCATCATCGATTAAGGATGAATGGGGTTGGAACTGATATTACAGTGGTAAGACATGGTCCACACCATGGTGATCTGACAAAACGAAAGAGAAAATGGATTTAAAGCCAAGGGTGAAACAAGAAAACAAACAACAACCAACATAGAGTGTGAAGTATTAAATCATAGTACTGCCTTTAATTGCAAAGAAAGCTTGTAATTTCTCTGGACTACTCAGGGAGATCTTCCAAGGAGAAATTTTATTTAGCCTTCCACTTAAGGATGACTAAGGTTTTATTAACTTCAAGGAGTAAGGGGAAGAATATTCTGCCACCAGGAAGGCACTGGTTGAAGGATGAATATAAAATATGCATTACATTTTAAGGAGCCTAGCCTGGCTGTCACAGAGAGCATTTAAAGTCTTTTTACAATCAAATGCTATTGTTTAATATTCCCCCAGTGTCCATAGATTGCTGGTTCAGAATATATACACATGGTCTTTGTTCTTTATAGGTTTGCAATCAAAGACCATAAATGCTCAAGTCTGACAGCTTGGTGCTTTCAAAATTTCCTTAAATCACCTGATATTTTCCCACCAGGCTCCCGCTCCTGACTAAAGCAGTGGGTTATGTCTTGAGCTCACACATACCACAAAGAGCCATTGATGTTCAGCTGAAAACACAACAAAATAAAGCAGAATTCTACCTTCTTTTGTTTCTTTATTTGGTTGACTTCCTGGTGGGTCCAGAATAATTTCAGTGCATCTGTTGGAACCACTAACTCTTCCAGAGGGTAAGGGGTCAGAAACACCAATTGGTTTGAAAACCTTGGTACCTAAGACTTTCTGTAGCTTCTCTATAAGTTCTACTCAGTGGTGCATTTACTGTTTCCTCAAACCCTGGGGAAAACCGACCTGCAAACACAATTTCATAACACTGGTTTGTGAATGTTAACGACTCACACAGCATTACCTGCCAGCAATGCCTGTAGGCAAAGCCTATTCTGCCCTGGACACTGGCATCTACTTACGCTATCTCCAGTCATTAGATGCCCTTGTCTGAAAAACAATAATAGGAAATGCTACCACTCTAAAAATATCTGTAATTTAAACTGGATTCTCTACCACCACCAGAGAAAAGGTTGTTTTGTCTTTTTTTAAAGCCATTATGATGCAAATTGTATCTTTTACAGGGCCTAGTCTGAAGGAAAATTGTATGGCTGCTGAAATTCATCTTTGAGTTTGTCTTTTATTTTGAGATCATTTTTCTCCCTGGTAGACCCTCTCCTGGGTCCAGGTTATTTTCCTGAAATTCCCTTGGGCTCTCATCCCTGGTCTCCCCCATTAATCAAAGAAAATTAGCATTTGTTATCAGCTTATTAAACCCGGTATGAATTTAAGGCATGGTGTTATCTTTCTTCAGGGGATTTATGTTTTGGACATATCTGCAATTCTGTAATAAATGCCTTTGTTTCCTCTAAAGAAACTTTAGACATGAGCATAACAAACATGTATTTTTGAAGTCAAGGGAACTTTTCATTGCTGTTGAAATCATAGAGAAGAGCTGACAGTCAACTGTATTGAGAAGATTGGTATTCAAATTGTAAAAGTATCTCAAAATCAGGGATTTAGGTAAAATGTAAAGGAAGAATCACACTTATGGGACATACTACTAAATATTCTGGAGGTGCAGAAAGTAATTTAGACTCTGTTTTGAAGCAAAAAAAAAAAAAGTCATGAAATATAGCTCAGTGCAAAGGCCTTGGATTTGAACCCCAGTGCTGTTTTAAAAGGATGGTTTCTTCAAAATAGCTGTCCATACCTTCACACGTACTGAAACCAAATGATACAAAACAGACTACTGGTTTTGAAGGCCTGTAATGCTTTCATTCTTTTGTTTTGATCGTTTTTATACTATTTTGTTTTGTTTGAATTCATCGTGTATGAAGATATGGAAAACTATTTCAAAGAAAATGAGACATAATAGTAGCCACTGTTGATTTCCTGTTGTTTCGTTTCGAAATCCTGCATTGTTTGCATTGTTTTGTACTGATATGCTTTGTTCTGTTTTGTTTTATCATCTTTAAAATAAAAAAAGATGGTTTTGTTTCCAGTGTTTTACGCAACCCCCACCCTACAAAACCCCCCAAGAAGTTGATGTGAGGAGAGCGTGGTCATGACCACCATGACCAGTAGGGAGCAGTAAACTGGACTGGGTGACAAGTGTCTGTTTACAAAGGCTGTTTTCACATTCAGGGACCCTGGTGCAGAGTCTAGGATTGGATGGTGGAAACACTACAGAACGCAAGAAGTCACCACAAGGGTCAAAAGAGATTGGAATGAAGGAAACTTGGAAAACTGCTGTGACAAAATCAAGGATAAGAATTCCTGTGTCCTTGGCAGGTATTCAGCCAAGAAGCAGAGATGAAGGGTAAGGAGAGAACACGGGATATAGCAAGTGCTAAGATCTGTGATACACACGTACCAACTCCCCAGGGTGAATATAATCACTGTGTGCTACAAACATACACTAATAAAAATAAAAACTAAAAAACAAAACAAAACAAAACAGAATTTCATTAGGATTGAATAACACCTGGCAATTTTCTTGTAAAGTGACTCTTGCAACTATGGGCCTTGATTCTCTTGCATGAACTATGAAACATCTTACAAATTAAACCGTAAAATAAAAAGAAAAGCAAATTGAGCAACATTAAAAAGGAAGCAACACAAATTTAAAAATCTTAAGTATATATGTGGAAAGGGGGTTGCAACTTTTTGTCTACTAAAAAAGAGACTTTTTTGTCTTCTGTTAATGAGGTTGAACATTGTCCAAACATTTTAAAAATTGATTTTAACTAATTTTATTTTTCTTCCTCCTCAGTCGAATGCAGTGCCTTAGCTTTAGAACATACGCTCTACTTAATGATGCAGGCCTGAACCTATGCTGTGTATTAAGCAGTGTGCCAAGATTCTGGGCGAGGAGCAGAGGAGAGATTAAAACAACAACATTAAAAATTCCGTCCCTCGAAGTGATGTAATTGAGTGGAAAAGCAGCTCATGCAGAGTAGTGTGAAGGAGGGAAGGAGAGGGACGGAGGGGACGTGTTAAGGGCAGGCACGGGGCGCTGCGAGCCTCAGGGTTCCTCAGAGCGGCACTCCCTTAGCTCCTTGCATTCTGTCCCTGTGGTGGATGTTGGAGTATTGTCTCTGAGTCTGAGGCAGATGAGCCGGGCAGATGAAAGGTCTAAGGAGCCCTCTCAGCCTTTACAACATTTGCCTACTGGATCATGAGTTAAAAATGACAAGGCAATTCCAGGTTTGAGTTCAATGAGATAAAGGCGTGTTCTGCCAGCGAGGTCCCATACAGGGCTCAGTTACGTGTCCACCTTTATTCAGTTTCTGTGCTCACAGTGGCTAATTCAAGCCATTTCTAATTTTGGAACAACGAACTTTGCGTTATGTAGAGGAGACATTTTATCCTGTGTTGTACCTTCCTTCTGGGCTTTGACGGTGTCCCCAGCCTTTTGTAGGAAAACTCTACTTTGGTTGCTTTCCTGCAGTCTTTGATTAATGCACAGGACCATTCATTCCATTCAAGACTACGATAGTGACTTTCTCAAGGGCTCTCCATTGGAGAAGTAAGCAGATGGCTGGGAAATATCCACCTGCCATGGGTAGTCAATAGAGACTTTTTAATCTATTTCTTCAGGAAATCTCATGTGGATAAGAGTGGCCACCATGCAATTTTATGTGAAATTTTAATATCTCTTTTTTGATAGTTTCAACTATCCAATACATATGCTAATAAGTGGCAATCAATCTATCTAATAGACATTTACATAGGGGAGAGACTGCTTAGATTCTTTTCTTGAGCATATTTTTGATTTATCACCTTAGTGACTCTGGGTTTTTCAATTAACTACTAGAGACAATCATGGTTTCTTTTAATCTGTGAAATGGGAATTTCAATGCATGAACCAGCATACTTCATGCAATTTTAATAAGGATCTGAGAAAACGATGTAAATGAAAGATTTTACAAATTATAGAGCATAGTACAGATGTGAAGAATTATGATGACCAACCAATAAGCGGTGTGTGAAAATCATCTATCATGAGCCTGACATAGCTCTTGGTGTTTTGAAAAATACAAATTGGGTAAAAGGTATGGTCCTTGCCCTCAGAATTTATATGACCTAGAAAACTGAGAGTAGCACAAGACAGGGCTAACCAAGAGCAAAGGGCTCCTGCAAAATAAGTACCATTAGAGGAAAAGAGATGAGGAAGAGATAGTATAGAGATCAGTCATGTTAAGGAAGAGGTGTATATTGGCTTCATCTTTAAAAAGGGAAATGGGAGAGTTAAGAGGACTGATGTTAAAAGAAGCTAAAAGCAATTCAATTTCTAAGCATATACTTTTTCCTAAAATGACTTCATTTGCTATCATGGTCACTGTCAAACTCTTAACTTCTAGGTTAATCTCTTTGTAGTTCCTAGGAGCTCTCTCTGAACTCTCTGATAGACTTACTCCCTCCAGGACTTGATGGGCCTGAAACAATGCACATGTACATTACTGAAATTATCTTGCTGGATCAAATCCATAGTGTGAATATCACTTTCAAAGTGAAGCAGGCCTGTGCTCTAGACTTAGTTTTGCTGCTACCTGGCTCTATGACTTTGAGCAGGTCATTTCCACTTTCAGAAGATGAGTTCATGTGTGTGTTAGCTGCAAATGACAATAACCACAGACTGCCAATATGAGAATCAAAGAAGTAATAGTGTCCAAATAAATCCTGTATAGAAAAATTTCAAAATGCAGCATCCATTGTTAGGTTTTATGAACCTGTTGCTCTCATTGGATGATGTGTAGCTCTCACTGTGCTCTGTAGCTACTAATACTTAGCACAGGGTACCTACCTACGTACTTGATAAGTACCTGAACCAACCTGAGCACTGAAGATGCAGAAGGCATTTTAGGAAGTGGTAGCAGCAAAGATGCAGAAATAGAAAGTAGAGATAATCCATGTGAGGGAATAGTAGGCTGGTGGGAGTAGGAAGAGAGGTAATGAGATAACTCCTCTGATATGATCAGAGGAGGGATTTGCAGAAGGAATTAAATTATGCCAGGTGGGATGCTGAGTACAGGTGGGTGAGGGCCACACCTAAGAGTTTGAATCCAATGTAGGGAGCAATGAGGAGTCACAGTTTTCTGAAGAGGAGTGATGAGAGCATTGGCTCTTCTGCAGTTTAACAGTACAATTATTTCATAAAAATAGATAAATCCTATGAACATCAATGACTTAAGGGGAAGAGGTAATATTGAGTCCAAGTTTCTAAAGTAAAGGGAACCTTAGTGGTCACACCAAGTGCAGCTGTGCAGTGAGGAACCGTTCAGCCAGTGATGCACCTTCATTCTGGGGAAATTGATGGTGTCGTACAGATAATGATTAATGACTTCAGGAAAGCCATAAATCTTTGAGGAATGAACAAACCACTCTCAAAAGCATCTGTTGCCCTCATTCTTTGCATGGAACTTCCGTGAGTGCCACTAGGAGTTCAGCAGAATGACAAAGGGAAGCATATGGCACTAGATCGGAACTAAATTAATAACAGTATGAAAACACAGTTAAATAGTGATAATCTCCCTTGTTATCCAGCCTTTTTCTTTTCCAGACAACCTCGCAGTATACAGTTCAGCACCGAAAAGACACTTGCTAATGGGAAGAGCTGACATGTGAGGAGGAACCATGTGGCACATCGTTTGAAACCAACTGGAGAGGCAGTGATTTGGGGCTTCCTTGCTCAAGATGCCACGCAGTCATTTTGAGATCAAAAGGAGCCTAAACCTGACTATGCTTGAGGCGCTCCGTCTGGCTTTGCCCCACAGTGTTGCCATGGCCACCCATCTCCTAGCAACCATGAACAGCATTCATATGTCTCTAAAGTGACAAAGCATGGGAGTAAAAATGTAAGTATACTCACAATAGGCTAATAACCTGCAAGGCTGTCACATGGTGAAAGTTCACTGTGTGGATTATCTTTCTGTGAGGAGTTTTGTTATGAAAATGCTTTGACTCAAACTGAGGCAGCCTGGCAGCCTGCTTTTGAATATAAAGATTACAAATATCATTACACAGAGTGTAAAAAAGTTGAACTTTATTTTAATTCATGTGGAAAACACAATTATCATTTTGAATAACCTGATCATAATCCTCTAGGAGTCTAGGGAGACTTGCCTAGGGGTGGAAAATCTCAGCCATGGACCTGGGAAGAAGGAAGATTCCGTCTTCCATCCTGACCCATTCAGTTTCAGTCTATTAGCAGCCTTTGCAATGAGCAATGGGTCTCAATAGAGGTCACTAATCAGAAGCTGCAAAAAAGCTGAAATAAAGATAAATGAAAAGGCTATATGCGTCATGCTTGTCCTTGAGGCAAAGTTAAAAGCAGACTCTGTGACACTTCTTAGAGGATCTCTTGCTGTTTATTTCTAAATGCTTGCACCATATTTTAAATTAACTTTGCTTAAATATCCTGCCAGGAGAAATCCACTGAGATACTTGCTTCATATTTTAAATGTCAACCCTGAATCCTAATAAACCTTGCTTTTATACTGACCCATATGCATCAAAGGAAAAGGCAGAAGAGTTTAGACATCCACAGAGATGTTAGTAATGAAGAAATCAATGACAGTTTTTATTGTAAAGTGCTGTCTTGTGTGTTATTTACTACTTACATCAGCTGTAGCCCATGACCTAGATGAATCTTTGGAAATAAGAATACATATGTCATGGTTTGAATACTGCTTACCTGATTTTTGTATCAGAACCTGTGTATTTGGTAAATGTCAAAGAAAGATGCACACAGTGGGAAATAGATATAGGAACCTTACAGAAATTTCATTGGAGGGGAAGTAGGGCATCCAAACAATGTTGTCTCCAAAATGTAATAAATAATCCCCACTCTAAGACAGGCCATTATAACGTGTTTACACATTGCATGCAGAGTTGAGTTTAGCCATGCTAACTGCCTTGTGAAAGGAAAATCCTCCTGAAATTAAATAATCAAAAAAGATAGGTGAATGCTGATTTTGTGAAATAAACAGTGATTGAGGAAAGAGGAAGAACCAGCGGGACTCAGCATGAAGCAAATTAATTCATGTTGGAGATTTACTCTCCTGAAGAAATTAAATTGCCTGTTTCCTAATCAGTATAGTTCTTGGCATGTTGTTTCTTTCTCTTTCTTCCTAAATTTGTTTCATGTTAGAGACCCTTAATTTTTCACTCCATTATTTTTAAAATTACAGTTTGAACCTGCATTTCTTTGTGTGGTTCTGTGAAGTTCTACACTCAGTTTGTCTATCATTTATTTGTTTGGTAAAATAAAATTCTTTCCCAATCATCTCATTTGTTTGCTTCATTTGCCTCTGTTCTGGAGGGGGCAATATAAGGAAACTCCATTGCTATTTCTCTTCTGCATTATACAAATTCAATGGCTCAAGGGATAAGTATGTTGTTATTATACTAATTTTGAATAAGTGAAGGAAAACCATATCTTTGTGTTCATTCATGGTGTATGGCTGCTCAAAATAAATACAGTTACTAGGTTCTTTTCTTATTCTTCTCACCCTGTAGCAAAAGAGAGAGAGAGAAAAAAAGGCACAAACTGTTGTTCTTCCAGTTAATTCTGCACACGGAGAAAGATGTCAACACACATTAAAACTGAAACCACGTTTCAGAAGACATTCAGAACTTTGCAAATACCATTGCTGTTTGTAGAGCTTAGAGCTAGAGGGGGTATCATATGTTTTTCCATCTGTTTTTCACTCTTCTTATGTCTTAAAATAAACCATGTAATTCTAGTTTTTGGCCTTAGAATGTGAGTTATGCCATCAATCGGCTGTGATTCCTTTGCTAAAATATTCTTGAGATGAATGTCTCTTCCTTCCTATAGTTAGAGTGGTGATGTCGCTTTTGCCTTGTGGAAGTCACCGTGCCTTTTGGAAGGCTGGCAGTGGGGAGGGTGGCTATGTGGCACAGACACTAGATGAAAATCAAAGCTTGTAAGGTTTTGCTTGACTCTTTGCTCGCTTACAGGAAGTGTTGTCTGGTGGAAAAATTTTATCAGCATGACTTGCATAGTAACTTTAGTGACAAATGGTGAAACTAGATTTCCCAAAGTAGGGTCCTGGAAAATGGTCATGACTGAGAACTGAAACCAAAATTGCCTTTTGCTTTGTAAGTTATGTAGTACATGAAAGCAATCTTCGAGGTGATTAACAGGTCAGACAGTCCCCTCCTGTCTGATGTGGATTTGATTGGTTTGTTGAAAAGAACATTTTAGCATTAATTATACTTTCTTGTGTCCATTAGAAGTCAAAAAAGATTCCCTAAATATCTAAACAGTTGAGTTATGGCCAAATACACAAATTGCTGAAGAGGGAGAGACTCTTTTTGGCTTTTACTGGGAATTGTTTATTATTGGTGTTGTGACTTGAAGACGTCTTAATGTTGAAAAAGATGATTCTCCTTCATAAAATGGTTGATAAGAATCATCTCTGGAGAAGTGGATAAAACACTGATGAGATAACAATTCTAAAACAGAAAGAACTTGGCAGGCCATTATTTTTTTGAATGTCAGGTCCTTTTCAAAATAATCTCACATGGGAAAAAAAGTCTGAAATAATGTAATGATTTCAGATTCAGAGACAGAACCTTTTTAAGGTTGAGTGCAAGATTGCTAAGATAATTACGTCTGACGTCTACAACACATGTTCCATAATGACACCTTTTCAGATATTGGCTACAACTAAAGGTGAAGAACAGAATGAGTCCATTACAAACTCAAGTTAATAGCTATTACTCACTTTCAAGTTAAAAGCTATTACAAACCCCAAACTTCAGTGCCTAAGGATAGAATACAAATTTATTTCCCTTTGTCGTAGTAGTCCAATGTAAGTGTTTTGAGTAGCCAAGAGTCTTTATTCCATGAAAATTTCAGAGAACCAGAGTCCTTCTATCTCATGACTCTGCTATCAATACAATCCTCAGAAATCTTTGATTTTGTTTATGAAAGGAGACCAAAGATCATGGGTAATGTGAACCTATTTCTTATATCCTTCAACTCAACAATAATTCAGTACTATGCAAAGGGACAATTAACAAGGCTGACAACTTGGCAAATGTGTTTTTGGGTAGTTGATCAGAGCATAATGAGAAAAAAACTTGGGCAAATTAATTCTAGAAAATGGAACAATGGCTCTTTCCAGAAGAGGCAAGAGACATAACAGTAAGATTAGAATATGGCCATAGAATCTGCATCTTGGAGAATCAGTCTTCAGGTCTCAGATGGGAAAGTGCTCTTCATTGTAAATGTATGACGGCAAGAGCAATATATACATGCTAGCTATGTAGGCAGAGAGAATAAATTATCCTTGAGTAAAATAAAATGAGTCAGATTCTAGAAAAGCCTAGGAATTCCATAAGAATTTATAGCAATGCCAATAAAAAATTTATAAAACTGACTAGCTGGTTTTCAGAAAGGTTAGTTTTGGGGTCACAGGTTAAAAGGATGAATAAGTTTGTAAGATAGGGGTTAGTAAAGTAATGCAAAATGGAATGGTATTTAGTTACAAATGATGTCTGACTTGGAGTACTTGATGCAATTTCCCTTGTATTGCCAGTAAATGTCATTAGAAACCAAGAAGAAGGTAGTACTGAAAGCTGCCAAGATTGTCAGAAAATCTGAGGACAAAATCTGATATATATATATATATATATATATATATATATATATATATATATATAAAATTTGGACTGTGAAAAAATAGCTAGTCACACACCTATCTTGTCCTCCATTCACCAGAAACTTGTTGAGGTTCCCTTCTAATGTGGTTCTAATGGCTATCTCTGTCTCGTCTTTCCAACCAGAAAGGAACAGAGAAATGAAGTGCACATTAGATCTTTTTGCTTAAAGATAAACAAAGCACAGAAAGAATAAACTTTGGCAGAACCATATGCTAGATATGGGTATTTACTTTTTGTTTTTTTTAATAAACTTTATTACTCAGAGAACTAGGTGAGGGAGGTGACAGAAAACTCCACTTTGGTACAAGACAACTGCATTATAGCAATACCTGAAACCCTGGGAATATTCATATTAAGTGGGATCAGTTAAGATCATAAATAGCCTCATGTCAGTTCTAGCTAGATTTTGGGTTTTGATACCAAAATAAAAATCATATCTTCAAGTTTTCAGAACTTTCAGAATTTCATTGTTGAGCAAGGGCTTATTGAACCATGTGCTAAACTAAAGATACCCTGAACCTGCCTTCCAAGAGTAAGCTACAGTCTAACTCTACCCAACAGGTCAGGAGTACTGGCCTTTGCAGCTTGATTTACTCAGTGTCAGATCCAGATTTTGTGCAGCCTGTTACTTAATTTGGTGAGATCTCCTGAGAGGAAAATACTATCAAATATTAAATGGAAAGTCAAGCCTGAAAATGAATATTTATTTGGAATGATAAAAAGAAATGACAAAGTATGAACACATCAGTGAATGAATATTGCAAATATTTTCTTTTCATTTTTTTGTTTTTGATTTTTTGCCAAGGTATTTCCTTCCCAATATATGTGAATTTTGGTATGAGCAATAATTCTGAAAAAAAAAATAGTAACCTGAAGCTAAGAAATACACAAGAGTAATTCAAATGTATTTGAGAATAGTTGCTATGCTGTAATGGGCCACATATTTACATAAGCAAATTAGTCTTATGTAACACACCTTGACTACACACAGGAGCTTGGTCATGTAAGCACTTGTATCTCCAGGCTGTTTGTTGTACCAGCAGCACTTTTTGCATGCCATTTCACCTGGAGCCTCTGATCTTCATCAAGACAGTGTACCCATGTACTGTGGTGCCTTGATTCATGAACTTAATTCTTTCTACGATTCTGGCAAAAAGCCAAATTGGATAAGAACTGAATCAAATTTCCCCATATGGTCAACATTGAACTTAATCATTGAATTTGATCTGGTTCTTATCCAATTTGTTTTGTTTGATTCAGTTCACATCCAATTTGATTTGTGACCAGAATCACTGAAATAATTAAATTCATGAACCAAGGTACCATCGTACTAATGTTTGACCTACTGTACTGGAATGTGTACAACATACGACTTCACATTCATGTATATTTGATTTTTTTGTAGTACTGCTCCAGATATGTGACTTCACAAACACAAAGTTTCTGGTAATTCCTTTTTTTCACACTGCTTCATTAATACGTATATTTGAAGTGTATTTGAAGTGTATTTGTGACCTTTGATTAAACATTGATGAGA
>RJWM01002967.1:0-5000 GCA_004363535.1 Dasyprocta punctata | reverse complement strand
TTAAAGAGACTATCATCCATCTATAAAATGTCCTATTAGAATTCTTCGTTTATCTAGGAGGGAGCAGGCCATCAGATCTACAGGTTTTGGTGTCAGCAGTTGACAGTATTTGAGCAAAGATTTTACCATGGGAGTTTATCTGTAACTATGCTCTATGACTTTTGCCTGTCTGTGACAGCTGCCTGCCTCAAGGAAAGGGTAGTGCAAATAACCATTGCTTTTCCTACCATCAGAACCAAGAGATTGTAGCTTAGCAAAGCCCGTGTTCCTGAGGATTAAGTGAGACCTTGAAGATCAACTGGACTCTTGGAAAGAAGGTAACCCAGAGGTTTGGGACTGTAGACATAGCTGGTGGTTAAGAATTCACTTGCCTTGTGTCTTCTGTGCACTGTTTCTGGGGTGCCTATGACAGTAAGATTTGGGGATTGGAGAGTCCATACATGTGTCTCTTAACTAGAGCCAGTATAGTGTAGGTGCAGTGGTTTTATCTTCCATATCCCAGTTTCCCCATTTCTTTTTGGATTATAGCCACTTCAGTGACTAATATTCTTAGTCTTTCCAAAAGTCATTAGAGCCAAATGTTAGGTAAGAATCTGGCATAACTGAGAAAGCTATTTCCTATCCAGTGGTTTTTATTTTAGTAGATCATCTTTTTAAATTTTCTGATTTTAAAGAGAATAAAACAGAAAATCAACAGTGGCTACTATAATGTCTTTTGTTTTCTTCAAAATAGTTGTCCATATCTTCACACATAATGAATTCAAACAAATAGTATAAAACTGATCAAAACAAAAAGAATGAAAGCATTACAGGCCTTCAAAATGAGACAATAGGAAAATCAACAATGGCTACCATAATGTCTCTAGTTCTCTTCAAAATAGCTTTCATACCTTCACACATACTGAAATCAAAAAATACAAAACAGATTAAAACCAATCAAAACAAAGAATAAAAGTGTTATTGGACTTCAAAACACAATGATAGGAAATCAGCAATGGCTACCATAATGTCTTGTTTCCTTCAAAGTAGCTGTTCATACCATTAAACGTAGTAAGATCAATTCTCGTAAACTCTTTAGAAGTTCTAGGCTTATATATGTACATCTATCCTTTCTGTATTAGAGGGAAAAACAAAACAAAACACAGCAAAATATGAGAAAAACAAGAAACAAAAGAGAAATAAATAACACTAACAAAGAGCCCAAAACAATAACAAGGTGGTAGGAACATAGCTAAGGTTGTTATTTTCATAGTTATCTTCAAAAGAGTTACTCAGATTACCAGATAAACATGCAAAAGTGATCTAATCCTATGAAAGTTAACTGCTCTGTTCCAAGAACTAATAGAATTAGTAATACAATCATTTTAACTATCTTAAGTGTATATGTACAAATTAATATATTTTTCCTTTCCCTTCCTTCTTTTCTCCTTTTCCCTGAGTTATTTTTCCTCTTTGAGCAGTTTCTTACTTTTCACAATATTTATTAAAAATTTTCGTATCTTATTTACTCTTTCAGTTTCTTATACTAGGGAGACAGTACAGTATTTACACATGTGAGTTTGATTTATTTCACGTATGAGTATAGTCTCAAGTTGCATCCATTTACCTATAAAAGCTTCAATGTGATCCTTCTTTATAGCTGAGTAGTACTCCATTGTATAAAAATACCACATATTTTTTATCCATTCCTCATTTGATGGGTTTTAGGTTGTTTCCAAGATTTGGCTATTACAAATTGTGCTGCTATAAACATGGGTGCACATTTATCACTGTGGTATGTTGTTTTCAGTCCTTCTGGAAATATGCCCAGAAGTGGAATAGCTGGGTTGAATGGGATCTTTAATCCTAGCTTCTTGAGGAATCTCCACACCTACTTCCACAGTGGCTGCACCAGTCTACACTCCCACCAACAGTGGAGAAGAGTTCCTTTTTCCCCACAGCCCCTTCAGCATTTATTGTTGGTTGATTTTTTAATCTTGATTTTAGAGTGAAAGCTTTCAGTTTTTGGCCATTTAATATGTTGCTGTGTGCTGGTTAGTTACAGATGATTTTTATTAGATTGAGGTAAAGACCATCTATTCCAATTTTCTGTAGGGTTCTTATCATGAATGAGTGTCAGACTTTATCAAAAGCTTTTTCTGCATCTATTGAGATGATCATGTGATTCTTATCTTTGACTCTATTGATATGGTGTATTACATTTATTGATTTGCATATGTTGAACCTCCCCTGCATTCCTGGGATGAATCCCACCTGGTCGTGGTGCATAGTCTGCTCGATGACTTGCTGCATTCTGTTTGCAGTATTTTATTGAGGATTTTTGCATCTATGTTCATTAGAGAGATTGGCCTGTAGTTCTCTTTTTGGTTGGGTCTTTCTCTGGTTTTGGTATTAGGGTAATACTTGCTTCCAGGAATGAGTGAGAGAGAACTGCTTCCCTTTCAGTTTCATTGAAGAGTTTGAGGAGTGTTGGCATTAAGTCTTCCCTAAATTTCTTATAGAATTCAGCAGTGAATCCATCAGGGCCCGGGCTTTTCTTTGTTGGTAGGGTCTTAATTACATTTTCAATTTCATTAACTGAAATAGGGTTATTCAGCAGTTTTATATCTTCTTGATCCAGCTTTGGTAATTCATAGGTTTCTAGGATCTGTCCATTTCTTCTGTATTATCAAACTTATGAGAGTTAAGATTTTCGAAGTAGGTATTGATGATGTTCTGTATTTCCACAGGTCTGTAGTGATTTCACCACTTTCATTCCTTATTGCATGAATTTGAGTTTTTTCTTTTCTTTTTAAAATAAGGTTAGGCGGCGCCAGCTTGCATCAAGGGAGATCTGATCCGCCTTCCGGGGATGGGGTCTCCGCCGCCCCGGAGGAGAACCAGAACCGGTCCAACCGGACCGCAACTTGCTGGGACCGTGAGGCCCCGGCGCGCGGGCTCAGAATCAAGGACATCCCCCCCGCCCCCGGTAAGCAAGCTGCTGGCTCTGAGGTCTGGCTAAATTGATGGCAACTAAGGTACATAAAGCAACTAGACACTATTGTTTTTTCATAGATTTTGCAGCCCTCTGAACGGCACCCTGAATGTCTCTTTGTATGATAACAGTAGGCAATGTTGCAGACACGGGGGATTCTCTTCTGTCTGATCTTCGAGGCCCAATGTGGTTTTCACCATTTTGTTTTACTCTGATTGTTATTATTTTTCTCTTTTTTTTCCTTTATTTTACATTCTGTTTTTATTGATTTTGTATCGTTTTGTTTTTGGTTCAATCCTACTACATCTGTTGGAATGGTCAGTTAATTTGAAGATAGCAAGGTATGTTATAGTAGCTATTGTACTCATATTATTGGTCTTCGAAGTTCTGTACCACTCCTACTGCTTTGTTTTGATTGACTTCATTTGTTACATTCTGTTATATTTTACTATCTTTAAAATAAAAAAAAATTAAAAAAAAAATAAAATAAGGTTAGCTAGAGGCTTATCAATTTTATTTATTGTTTCAAAGAACCAACTCTTTCATTCATTAATTCTTTGTATTGGTTTCTTATCTCTATAGTGTTAATTTCTGCTCTAGTCTTTATAATTTCCTCCCTTCTTTTGGCTTTGGACTTGACTTGCTCTTCCTTTTCTAGATGTTTGAGGTGTAGCATCAGGTTGTTTTTTTTATGTTTATTCTGTTTTCCTGATGTGGGAATTCACAGCAATGAATTTCCCTCAGAGGACTGCTTTCATTGCATCCCACAGATTCCAGTAAGTTGCATTTGTATTTTTGTTTCCTTATAGATATTGTTCAATTTTTTCTTTAATTTCCTCTGTCACCCATTGATTGTTCATGAGTGTATTATTTCATTTCCATGTGTTTATGGAGTTTTTGCAGTTTCTTTTGTCATTAATTTTTAGTTTCATGGCACTATGATCAGATAATATTTTGATTCTTTTGCATTTACTTAAGCATGTTTTATGAACTAGTATATGGTCTATTTTAGAAAACGTCCCATGTGAAGCTGAGAAGAAAGTATTTTCTGATGTTGTTGGGTGGAACACTCTGTACACACCTACTAAGTCCATTTGGTCACAAGTTAGATTTAGTTCTGTTATTTCTTTGCTGATTTTCAGTCCAGTTGATCTGTCTCTTTGTGTCAATGGGTATTAAGGTCTCCTGTTACAATTGTGTTATTGCTTATTTGATTTTTCAGTTCTATTAATATTTGTTTTATATAGCTGCGTGCTCACATATTTGATGCATATATGTTTAAGATTGTTATCTCTTCCTCTTGAAGTTTTCCCCTAACTAGTATGTAGTGACCTTCTTTATCTCTTTTTTCTGTTTAAGAGAAAAAAAGACACATATAAGACAGACAAAAAGCAAAGGAGACAAACAAACAACTAGAGCAAATGCACAATTCTTAATCTCTTTTGATCATTCTTAGTTTGAAGTTCACATTGTCTGCAGGCAGAATAGCTAGCCCTGTTTTTTTTTTTTTTTTTTTTTTTTTTTTTTTTTTTTTTTTTTTTTTTTTTTTTTTTTTTTTTTTTTTTTTTTTTTTTTTTTTTTTTTTTTTTTTTTTTTTTTTTTTTTTTTTTTTTTTTTTTTTGTGGGGTTTCCTGTTGCATAAAGTATTGTTTTCCAGCCTTTGACTTTCAGTCTATAAATTTCCTTTTGGCTTAGATGGGTTTCTTGTACACAGCATATTGTTGGATGTTGTTTCTTGATCCATACTGCCAGTCTGTTTCTTTTAATTGGTGAATTGAGGCCATTTACATTAATGGTTATAACTGATATATATATATATATATATATATATATATATATATATATATGCTTATTTTTGTCATGTTATCTTTCTGCTGTTGATTCTTTACCTTTCCCCGCTGTTTAATTGTTTGCTTTGCCTTTATTTTTCTGTTGGTGTTCTTGAAGTCCTAATCATTTTTATGTCTATCTAGAATATCTTTCAGTATTCTTTGCAGGGTTGGTTTGGTGGTCATGAAGTTCTTCA
>RJWM01002966.1:0-119583 GCA_004363535.1 Dasyprocta punctata | reverse complement strand
AAAAGTAAACAAAATTAAGCAAACCAATGACAATAATATTGGGGCTCATAGACAAGACAGAGGACAATCCCACCTATTTGCTACACTAGAAAATGTCATCTACCAAAGAGATGCTGAGACTGTGGGCACCAGGCCTGCAAAACAATCCAGCAATACAAGCATTTGTAACCCAGTTGCCATGAACCCAGCAGGTCCTCTCTGCAAGCAGAATGCTCGGCGGGGGGGCGGGGGGAGTGCTTGATTCATAGCCCGCGCACCAGCAGCAGTATGGGACGCAAGTCTTTCTCTCCTCCTGGAGTCCGCCTGGTCGCGCAGACTCACCAGGGGGGTAGGCAGGCTTGCTTGTGGTTGCTGCCTCTCTGCCCAACATGGAGGGTCCACAGAAGGCACATAGTTCTCCCCCTGGGTGCGACTCGTTTAAATTTGTCATGTTATTTTCCTGTTGTTTTCCTACTTTCCCCCCTCATTTAATTGTTTTCCCTGCCTGGTTGTTTTTTGTTGTTGTTGTTCTAGGAATTGTAGTCATTTTTCTCTCTCTCTATTACGTCTTTCAGTATTCCTTCTAGGGTTGGCTTGGTAGATATGAATTTTTTCAGTTGCTCTTTGTCATGGAAGTATCTTATCTCTCCATCAGTTTTGAAAGAAAGTATTTCAGGGTACATCAATCTGGGCTGAATGTTGTTTTCTTTCAGGGCTTGAAATACTTCACTCCAAGCTTATTTTAACTTGAGGGTTTGTGCTGAAAAGTCTGCAGTGATTCTAACGGCCTTCCTTGATAGGTGAGTTGTGTCTTTTCTCTAACAGTTCTTAGTACTCTGATTTTATGCTGTATGTCTGAGATCTCAATTATTATATGTCTGGTTGTAGATTTATTTTGGTTATGACTGTTTGGTCTTCTATATGCCTCACTTATCTGCATATCTGATTCTTTTCCCATGCTTGGGAAATTTTCCACCACTACTTCTGCGAATAGTTTTTTAAGACCGCATTGACTCCTGCATTTTCATTGACTCCTATCAGTCTTATATTGGTTCTCTATGCATCATCTTGAAGCTGTTGAATTGTTATTTCATGCTCCCTTGTTATTTTTACAAGTTCTTTCTTTTCATGATCACTAGCTGCAATCCTGTCTTCAAGGTCAGAAAGTCTATCCTCAGCTTCATTTACACAGTTTCGCCAGCTTTCAAAGGAGCTTTGTATTTCCTTCATATCTGCTTGAATTTTTTTCATGCTTTCTATTTGCTTCTAAGTTGCTTATTCAAGGTTTCCATCATTTTCCCATACTCCTGTAATTTTTTATCTATATCTTCTCCAGCTATGCTGAGTAATTCCTTTACAAAGATTGTCATTTCTTTCTTTACCTGAGAGATTATTTCTATTCTGATTTCCTCTATAGCTTCATGGATTTGTTTCTTTATTTCACTTGCTTTCTTTTCAGAAATTTCAGGTGTGTGACTTTCAGTGTGCTCTATTTCAATGTCCCCTATACTTGTTCTTGATGGACTGGACGTTTGAGATTCTATTTTGCTTTTTTTGTCTTGTCATTTTCACCTCTTGGGTTAATAGTTTGGTCTTTCAATACCTCAGTCTCTAGTGACTTCTGTGTGTGTGTTAGGGTCCTACTGTACTGATGATTTTTGTCCAATTGCTGAGTCCCTCAGTGAAGTGGAGGGGCCAGTCACTTGGCTTTCTCCTGCAAGTCCTTTTGGATGAGTCTTATATTCTCCCTAGGTTCACTAGCCTAGGAATATTGATGTAAGCCAACCGTTAGCTTCTGTTGTGACTGTAGTTTTAGGCTGTTCCACACTGCCAGATTTACCTGGCTATATTGTGTGCCTCAGCTGGGACCCTACTGTGTCACAGGTGGTCTCCAAGGCCCTTTCAAGTTTCTCCAGTTTGGGGGAGGCCTTTTCAGCCTTCTCCTCAACCCACCTGGTGTTTTCTGTATGGAAGAAGGACTCACCCACGCTCCTGCCAGGCTCTCAAAGTCCTACAGCTGAAGGAGAGGGCTCATTGCTGCCCCTGCTGACCCAGTGATATCCCTTTCTTGAAGCGGGGACTCACCACACAGTCGCAGGCCCGCTGGCATCCTCTGTGTGGGTGATGGGTTGCCCGGGGCTTCCACCAGGGTTTTGTAGGTAGTGTACAGGGTGCTGATGGCCTCTAGGTTGTTGAAGACTCCAGGGTAGAGAGGGAGGTGCTGCTGTCAATGATTCGCAGGCTGTTGTAGGTCTCCGGGGTGGAGGTGGGATGCGGGCAGGGCAAAGTCCAAGGTCTCACTGGGCTGCTGCTGAGTTCCAAGGTCAGAGGTCTCCAGGGTGAAGAGGGGCAGTATGGTTGGGGTGAAGGTCCGAATTCTTTCTGGGCTGCTGCCAAGGTCCGAGGTCCTTTGTATTTGTATAGTATGTGTCTACTAAAATTAAAATTTACTTAATTTGCTTAAATGTCTTTATTTTGCCTTCACTTCAGACAGTTATTTTTGTTAGATATCTTGGTTAACAGGCCTTTCCTATAAAGTATTAAAGATATCAGTCTATTCATTTTTGGCTTCTATTTCTTCCTGATGTTAATACAACCATCATTGGAAGTATATTCCTGAGTATAAGTAATTTTGCCCCTTTCTTGTTGTAAGATTTTCTTTACTTCTTTTGCATGTTTCAGTTTCAGTTTGATGTGCCCCAGAGTGGTCTTTGTATTTATTAATTCTCCTAGAATTTACTAGACTTGTTTGCCATATGAGTCAATATTTTTAGTACAATCTGAAAATTTTGGGATATTATTATTATTATTTTATTATTGGTAGTGGTACTGGGAATTGAAGCTAGTGTTTTTGCACTGAGCTACATCCCTATATCTTGACTTTATTCTTTTAAAGACAGAGTTCTTGTTAAATTGCCAAGTTGCCCAGTTTGGTCTCAGATTTTTGATTCTCATGTTTTACCCTCCTAGAGTGCTGAGATTACCACTACACCTAGCTTAGACCAGTATCTTTTCAAGAACTTTTTCTCTACTGCTCCACTTTTCCTCTTGTCTTTCTGAACTCTAGGTGTATATACGTTTAACTGTTTATATTAGCCTACGTGTTATGAAAAGTTTGACCTGAGTTTCCCTTCTTTCATTTTTTTGTCTTTACATATCAGTTTAAATAATTATATTGACTTTACTGAAACTTGAGATTGCTAAAATGTTTTCAAGTCTACTATTAATCGTATCAATAAATTCTTTGTTACATCATTTTCAATTCTCAAATTCTCACTCCTTTCTTAGAGCTTTAACTATTTGCTGAAACTTACCATCCACTTGTACCTTTTTCCATCTTTTCTGTTAAATTCTTTAATATATTTATATTAACTTTTAAAAGTCCTTCACTGGTAATTACTAAATTCAGATCATTTATCTGCTATCGGTCAATTTTCTTTGATGATAGATCTTCTTGACTCTCATATATCTAGTAACTTTATTGCATGCTGACTGTCAGAAATTAGATATTGTAGAACTTCTAGATGGCACCACCTTCCTCTCAAGAAAGAAACTTATTCTAACTGTTGGTTGCACTTATGGTAGGTCACCATGATCTCATTTGCTCTTTACTCAAGTGTGTGACCTTCTCTCTCCAGTTATTGTCTTAAATACTTCAGCATGACCTCTTGGTTCTTACCTGAGTGCTAAGGCTATCTGTGAGGTCTCCACATTGGGCTGAATGGCAGCACAATAAGACCACTGGGATCACTGTTTCCTGAGTGGTCTCCTGGAAGCTGCCCTTGTTTTTTCTGTCAGTATCATTTCCCATACATGAACAACTTTGAATTTCACCAACAACTTACTGGGAAATTTTATGGGCATTTCTCAGACTTTTCTGGTTTCCTCTATTTAGGGCCTTGCTATTCTAGATGATTTATTATAGATTTAAAATTCCCAAACTCTAATATTCATTTATTTTACTCATTTGCCTTTTTCTGCATCTAGTCAGATAGCTATACTACCCATTTAGCTTTTTCTCCATGTAGGCAGATAGATTTGCTTGTTCAATCTCCTGAAAAATGATCTGTAAATCTCTTTCAGATGTAAACCAGAGTAAATTATAAACTAACCTCATAAACTGTAAGCCTCTCTTCTTCCAAGGATAGTAGCCTTTTGTCTTCTATTGTTCAATGTATGAAACAAGCTTTTAAAAATTATCTTTTGTACAGTTTTATAATTCATTCATACATAGGGCTAATTCCCATGATAGCTACTTGATCATAAACTGAATCATAATTTGTTATTTTTAAAGTATTTTCAACAGTTTTGTTTTCCTAAAGGGAAAAAAAAAGTTGAATGCCATAACATTTTGTGTTTGCTTGTTTGTTTGTTTTTTAGGGCAGGACATATTTGTTGGGGAGAATAAAGTTTCTGTATAGGAGAGATATAGAGGGACCTGGAAAGTGGGCTGCTGTGTACCTTACTTCTTAGAGCAAGCTTTATAGAGCAAAATCGCAAGGTGGGCACAGGGTAGGATAAAGCTATGATCAGCTAATAAGATCATAATATAGTCACTTAGGTAATATTGATCCAGTGGGAAAGAAAGTGACATAGCAGCTGTGCCTGGAAAGAACAAGGGCCTTCCTGGAAAAGGTGGGTCAGGGACTCTTCCTGCTCCTCTTCTCAGGTGGTTGATGCCCCTTTAGAATATCAACAATTATTGTTTATCCCTCGGAGAAGAATATAGTGTAGTCATTTCATTTTTTTGTTTTGAAATCTGGCCTTCAATGAAATGCACCTCCACCCACAATTGTAATATATCTGCACTGCTCCTTCAAGGACCTAACCCTGTCTGACTGCCTATAATATTTTCAACTAACTTATCTGTATATAATATTCTCCCTTCTGATGATGTATGCCTAACTGCTGTGATGGGGCAAGGGTCACTGATCATTCAAGCTACTTTAGGCTGAAGAGGGTTGTAGCTGTGACTGGTAGTCAGAGATATGCTATAGAATGTCTATATAAAGGTCCTGGATAGATCCGGGTGTTCTCATCTTGGGTAGGCATATAGCTTTAAGTCTGGAGGAGACAAAGACAAAGTCACAGTTAAATATGGATAGGACAAATACTAAGAGCAACAAGATTATTATGAATACAAGTAACAAAAGTTTCCACAGGGGAAATCTATTAATAGTCTATCACAGAAAGAGTGAGGATGTCTAGGAAAGTTTTATAAATATGGATGGGCCAAATACTACGATCAATAAGATTATTATGAATACAGCTAACAAAAGTTTCCACAGGGAAAAGCTATTAATAGCCTATCACAAAAAGAGTGAGAATGTCTAGGAAAGTTTTAGAATCTGACATGGCATTAACCTGTCTTTTAATATCTTGAACAGCAATCAAAATATTAGCAGAAGGATGTACATACAGCATTCAGCTTTTACAATTGTACAAGTAATCTCTTGTCCCTTTTCCCATCTTTGTCATGGTCCGGGAAGTTTATGTTTGTAATCCCATGGAAATGTTATTGGAATTCTGGCAAGTTAATTACAATCTACCACCTCCAGTGCAACCCACATCTATAATAAAGACACTAACATATTTATTGTTATGGGCAGTCAAGGGGTCCTGAGTCTTGCTCAGATGAGGGCTCTCAGAACAAAGGCCTTAACCCAGGGCCTAACCCAGATTTTATTAATTCATGAAGGAGGGAGTGCTAGGGAAATAGTGACTGGGAGAATGGTGAGGATTATGTGAGTACTGTGAGCTGGGCTGGCTAGGAGCATCTCTGTAATATTCAGAGAAAAGGATATGCAGAAAGATCAATCTGCTTAGTGCAATCAATCATTTAATGTTTAGAAGGCTGGTACTTCAGTTCTGATGTGCAAACCTTTTCTGCCTTAGTAAGTCATAGCCTCTTATCTTGAGAGCTCTAACCCAGTTGACAACCCTGTAGTGTTGGCTCTGCATTCTGCTGGGATCAACTGTTTAGGGAGACACTGAGGTGGGGAAACAGTGACTGTTAGTTGGCTTCAAAGATTATGCATCAGAAAAAGCCACACCAGGAAGTAAGCCCCATCAGGGAACCAGTGCCATGTGCGGGCTGCCCCTGGACTGGGGACAGCCAGACTCAAGTCTCTCCCTGTGACCCAGCACCATCTGTGGACTGTGGGGAGAGAGAACAAGGCCACACCAGGAAGCAAGCCCCTCCCGGGAACCAGCACTGTGAGCCGGCCACCACCAGAGTGGGGATAGACAGATCCCAGCGCCTTTCAGCTCACATGCTGGCAAACAAGAAGAGCCAATCCCCCCCCACCCCGCCATAAGCAGCCAGACAATCTAGAGAAACAGAGGCTGTGATGATAGCTAGTGAGGTGAAATGCAATTGGATGTGTTTCACTGACCTTACGTGTCTAGGGCCAGTGGTCTTATCATTGGTTCAGAGGGTAACAGCATGTAGCTTGGCATCTAGTGGTGATCTCCTTCTGAGGGTTGTAGCCATTGTTGATTCCTTATTCCTTGTTTTGAAGTCCTAGATCATTTTCATTGTTTTGGTAGGTTGGGTTTTATTCTCTTTTGTTTCATTTGATTATGTTAAATCTGAAGGCATGAGCAACATTCAAAAGATAGCAAGATATATTACAGTAGCCATTTTGTATTTACTATTGGCTTGTTTTGAAGTACTTTATTGCACTCCTTGTTTTTTTTTTATTGTTTCTATTCTATTCTGTTCTGTTTGAGTTTTCCTATGTCAGAAGGTATCTGCAGCTATTTTGAAGACAACAAAAAGCATTATGGTAACTATTGTTGATTTCATAATGTTTTGAAGTCCTGTATCTCTTACACTGGTTTGTTTTGATTGGTTTTATTCTGTTTTATTGTCCTTGGTTTTATCCTCTTTAAAATAAAAACAAAGATTATGCATCAGTACCTCACCTAGCTCTATTTACATTACTTACAACCAATTGAAGGAAAAAAGAAATATCTTAGCCAGCTCTATACATATCAGTACATGCAGATAGGGCCAGGTTTAGCCAAAGTGGAGGTAATTGCTCTGTATTCAAGGAGAGCCATCCAGTTGGTCTTCTATACTGTTAGAATGTTAATGCCAGCCAATTTTGGAAGACAGCTTGCTTTATTAATTTTACTTTTTCATTTAGGAGAGAACAACCAGTCATGATATTGTTTAAGGCCTGGTTGAATATAGTTCATCAAGGCCTCGGTGTGTTGCATGACATCCTAGGGTAGGGATAAAGATAGAAGCCAAATAATCATACCAATGAAACACACTTCAAGACCATCGATGTCATAGATGGGGTAAGTTTGTAGGTTTGTCAATATGTTTGACACTTCTTCTTTAAAACCACGCTAGTTTCAGTGTGCCTTTCCCTAGCTATCCAGAGGGTATCCAAGGCTACAAATTGGTTCCATAGGACCAATGTGTGCATTGAGAACTTTCCATCCAATTTCATGATGATTAAACACGTTTGTTATAAACCAGTCTTTAACTTGTAAAGTTACTGTGTGTATAAATTGCTTGGAGGCAGTGGCCTCCACACATATTTAGTAAATGTAGGCCAATGAGAATAGGAATGATTTCTTTGTTCTCAACATAAATGGCCCTTCTATTAAGTTGTCCTACAGTTGAAGTTAGCTACAAGTAGTCAGTTGCAGTGTAAATACTGACTTTCTGTCTTTCACTGAGTTGTAAAGCCTTAGTCAGAGCTATGAGTTCTGCAGGCTGAGAACTAGTCCCAGGAGCAAGTGAGAAACTTCAAGCATTTGATGTAAAGTCACAACTACATACTCCACCTTTCTTGTCCCATTTTCCATGAAGGAACTGCCATCACAGGATAGAGTCAAATCAGGTTAGTGTCTAAGTAGTGTGTCTAACAAGTCTTTGCTGGCTGCATGTGTATAGAGAATTACCTGTCATGTCTTTCAGTCTCAATTTCTTTTTTTTTTTCCTGGTAGAAAGGTGGTAGGCTTTAAGGAGGAACATGTCATTCTAGTAGAGTCCAGTAATTAAAAAGTCAGAAGTCTGGTAGCCATAGGCTCCCTTTGGAAGAAAGAAGTCCTATCACATTGTGAGGTGTACATACAATAGCTCTTTGCCTAAAGTCAGCTTGGATGCCTCCAATAACAGGAGAACTATTGTGGTCATAACTGTAAGGTACACAGGTCATCCCTTTGCTACAGTATCTAATTAATGACTCAGATACCTACAGGCTGTTGAGCAGATTCCCTATCCTGCCCACGCACACCCAAATTTATGATCTGCCTTTCATCAACATACAGATTGAAATTATGTCCTGTCATAGGCTCAGTGCTGGCACATTTAGAAGCATTTTTTCAAGCTTCTAGAATCAGGCTTCCAGGTTAAAGTGTGGGTATTTTAGGCTTCTTTTATAAAGTGATAGAGGGACTGTGCAATTTCATCATATCCTGCTATCCAAAGGCGACCAAAGCCTGTAATTCCTAGGAATCCCCTTAGCTGTTTTAGAGTCTTGGGCTGCAGGAAGGAAAGTATTGGCTTAATTTTTTCCCCTAGCTTTTGGGTTCCCTTAGATATGATGCAGCCCAAGTATTTTACCCCAAGCCCACAAAGTTATACCTTAGACCTAGAAGCTTTATAACCCTAGTCTGCTAGGAAATTCAGCAGAGCACAGGTGGCATAAGACTTTGAATCTCAGGAAAACATACTATGAACATTGTGAGTGATTAATATAGTAAAGTCACGTTTTAAGTGTCCAAGGTAGTAATGGTAGTGGTGGTGATGGACTGTTATTTTGTGGTGGGTAGCTCTAAAATTAGCATTTAAGACATAAATCTTTAAAAAAAAGACATAAATCATACATGCTCAAAATTCATTGGAAATTTCTCAGAAGGTCCAAAGGATAGTTTTGTGGCTTGGTTCTTTTGGTGGCTCACTAGATGAAGAAATTTTGTACTGATTATAGGCCATGTTATAAAATTTTTTTAAAAAAAGAAAAATACTTTATATCCATAAGCATTTAAGCACCACATCACATTTAGAGTTTATATTAGGCAAGAAATTTAGGGTTTGATGCTGATGGACAAATTCGTATTGCCTATCTTACATCTTTGTTGGAAAGTGTGCTTTTTGAATGAAATGATGAATATGGCTTTTCCTGTCCTTCAGTATAGAAGTAGCCAAGAATAGTGGTGCATGCCTGTAATCCCAGCACTAGGGAGGCTGAGGCAGGAGGATTGCTTTGAGTTGGAAGCCAGCCTGGGTTACACAGTGTGTTCAAGTCCAGTCTGAACTGCATAGCGTGACCCTGTCTCAAAAAGCAAAAACAACCCCCGAGTAGTGAATTTTATTCTTTTTCTCTCTTTGTGCACCTGTGAACTACTTTCTTTCTTTTCTTTCTCTCTGCTCATTCCTCAGAGGAACTTTGGTAGAGTGCCAGTTTTACAAGGTAAATATGTGAGATAGTCCTCAGCAGAGTGTATGGCTCAGGACTGGGTAGCTGGATTTGTTATAGCATAGAGCTACAGGTGTTTGGCCTTGCCATCTCTAGAAGTTGATCTCTCTCTTTTCTTTGATCATCCAACCACAAGCACAATTCTCACTCTCATACATATATTCAGTTGATTTTCTATGACATCCACCATGAAAACAAGTATAATTTAGTATATTTGCTACACTAACACTATTCACATATGGAATGTGTTGGGCTAATCTGTGTTTTGCTATCCTGTACCTCTTTTCATTCATCCGTTATAGGTGGCAGTGATAGCCACATTACTCTAATTTTTCTTGAGTGATCAGAGAGGATGATTAAAAATGTAAAATAATACAAAAATGATATCTTCTACAAATTTGTTTTATACTTTATACTTTTTATAATTTTTTGAAAATTAAATACAAGTATACAAAAATATAGCACAATTTGGTTTATTTTGACATATACATACCCTTGTGAAACTATTACCACAATAAAAATGGAGAATATATCCATCTTTCTTGTGTTTTCTCATGTCTCTTTGTAACCTATCTTTCTTTACTCTCAACTTCTTGAAACTACTGATTTATTTTTGTCCTTATGAATTAAGTTGAATTTTCTATAGTAGTATAAAATTGAAATGTAGAATATGTGCTAATCTTACTTGACTTCTTTCACTCAGCATGATGATTTTCATATTTACCTACATTGTACTTTCATTTATCACTTATATCATATCCTCTTTTTTGTTGTTGTTTACCTCAAGATCCCAGACAAATATGGGGGGAAAACCCCAAATCCTAAAAAGAAATGTTGAGTGTTGTAATAACAGAGGCAAGGGAAAAACTTACTACCTGGGTTTGTTGGGGACATGATGAAATAGCACAGATGATTGCTAAGATACTAAAAGATACACTGAGTCTAGAAAGCAGAAAGAATGATAAAAGATATTATGCAGTGTGAACATGGCAAATTAGAGAGGTTTGAAAACTAATCCTAATGTTAGATTGCTTGGAGAATGGTAAAAGTTGTCATTTTAAATATGTACTATATTCTGAGGTTATTGCCTGCCTCTTTCAGTAAGATTCATCCTATATACAATGAGCTATCAATGTTTTTCTGATTAAGATGAACTGTGGTTTTAGAATATTCATTTGGGTAGCAGTGTGAATCATTGAAATTGAGCATGTGACAAGGTCAAGAAACAACTGTAAGTCCATGAAATGAAAGAAGAGATTAAACTGACAAATTGATTTAGTGGAGAGAAAGGCTCAATTTATGAGATAATTTTAACAGATAATCAATAAAGTATGGAATATATACGTTACTATTAAGGTACAGTGAGTTAGACAAGTTAAATATGATTCATAGCTAGTTAAGGAAGAACGCTAGCAGGAAAAAATATCAACATGCGCTCAGATAATTGAGGACCACTGTGATTCGATAGCATGACTGAGTTGTATCAGTGGCCTAAATGCCAAAAGCTGAAAACAAAACAAGAAATTCTGTAATTAAAAACAACACAGTAAACTTCAGTGTTAAAAAAAAAATGAATATCTGACCCAGAGAAAAGGTGAGGTTATTCTATGATTGCACAGTGTGTCAATAGCTAGGATGCCTTAGGCATTTAAATGAGCCAGGAGAGAAGACAGCAATCACCGTTAACTGAGTGTGTCACATGACATGCTACTTGCTTCACACAGTTTGGTAGACTAACATATCCCAACAGAGAGAGACAATGGTCTTAAAAAAATGTCTGCATATACCTTGGGAATAAAACAATTACGATTTTAGTGTGAGAAAACAACTGCTTGCATGCTGTATTATAAGATGCACAAAAGTAAGTTACGTAGCCTAAAAGTTGAAAAAATGAAGCCAATTAAATGCTAGAAATTTTCTCATAAGATTCAGATTTTTGGTGTCTCTTTAACGTTAGATAATTGAGCAGCTCTGAATTCTGGTATCGTAACAGTTGACATGAGCTGCACATAGCACTCTTTTATGCACCCCACATTCACAAATGAAAAGTATATTCATGTAAAGACCAAGGGATTTTTATCATCTATGCAATTTTATAGGCATTTGGATTCATAGACTATGGTTTAGGTTTCAAGTGAAGTTTGAAGTTCCAGGGTGTCTTGTTACTGGATCCAGTAGAGAAAAAGTAGTGGGAACCCTAAAGGATAGCTAAAAACATTGGAATTATTTATTTTGAAATATATATAAGACGTTTCAGAGAATGGTATTATTATGATATTAATGGTGTTAATGCTTTCTTCCCCACCCCAGGTGATGATACTAGTTGAGGACCCCTATGAAAGGACAGAGAGTGTCTAAATAATTTGTATATGAATGTACATTACTTTTGAATTTCAAATTTTCTTCCAGATTTATTTAAAAACTTTCTTTAAGCTGGGCGTGGTGGCGCATGCCTTTAATCCCAGCACTCAGGGAGGTTGAGGTAGGAAGGGCGCTGTGAGTTTGAGGCCGGCTTGGGCTACAACACGAGTGCAAGGCTGGCCTGAGCTACATAGTGCGACCCTGCCTCAAAAAACTAGGGCCAGGAGTTTGGCTTAATGACTTTAGCGCCTGACTGGCAGGTGTGAAGTTGTGAGTTCTACCCCCGGTGCCACAAAAAAAAGGAGCTTTCTTTAAAAATTTTTCTTCCAGATTGACTTAAAAACTATTTTAGTTTCAGGTAATTGTATGTATTTAACTTACATCACAAAGTTTATTATCTTCTGCCAGGAAGATTTTAAAACAGGTATTGACTTACATGATGAACATGCCGAACCCTTTTATCTTTTCCTTGATATCTTCCAGTCCCCATCCTCATATTCCTGTACGTATTTCTGACTCATTTTCCCAAATGTTGACTGAATAAGACTCCAAAATGTGCTCTTACACTTAAAAATAGCCCCAACTGCTGAAAAGGGAACCACATCCATTTCTGCAAAAGCAGAGTCACTTTTTGATCTACTTTGTCAGACTGCTTGCTTCTAGCCAGGGGTTCAGCATAGTGTCTAAGCAGAGAATTTACCTTTAGTTTGAATTTCAGCTTTATTCTTTACAATTTAGAATAAATTGCAGTGTTATTTTTCTTGCATATAAGTTGAGAGATAATAATTATAATAATAAAGATGATTTATTATTAAGGATTAATAATAAAGCTGATTTACTATCAGGGATAATATGGACTAACGTATGAATAGATACTAGCATGGAGTCAATGATCAGTAAATGTTAGCCATTCTATTGTTACTGTGCTTTTTCATCCCTTCCTTAAAGACAGCATAACTTTATCTTCTACCTACATTCTCCACTCAGTGAACCAATCTGGATCTAAACAGATATTTAAGGTGATTCAAGATAGACTTTTAGAAACAGCAATCCCTTCTTTCATCTTCCCATCTCCATCTTTCCCACATCTCCATCCTTTTCTCTTCTCTTCCCTAGCCCTTCCTTTCTATTCTTATCCCTCTCTCTTTCCCTCTTTGTTTTCTTCAAAATGCACCATCATATTTATTAAGGGTCTCTTATGAGTCGTGAATTGTCATAGACACTGAGGATAAAATGACGATAAAAAATTATGGTCCCTTACGTGGATCTGACAAATTAGTATTTCAGAATTGCTTTAGAATAGCCTGACACATAGTTGTCCTATAAGTGATTCTTAAAGAAATTTAATAAATCTGAGTTGTTGCCTCCTTACTAATACCGCAAGCTAATCTTTTGTTCCATCTGCTAATCAGGTCCTGTTCTGATCCTCATTGTCACGCCTGCTGTGATAATAAGCATAGAAAATATTCTGATCATGTTAGCACTGAGGTCTTGTCTTACTTTTATCCAAATTTTTTTTTAAAGCTGTGAGGTGGAGAGAAGAATGTGAGAGGTTGGATCTGAACGTCCCAGTGGCTCAGTAGTTTCTGAACTCCTGCTCCTTGCTAATAGATTTATTCAGCACCAGCTGCCCACTTGTACCTGTCAAGCAACATTTATCTCAGTTCTCCACTCTTACATCCTATTTTGAACTTCTCAAATCCATGTCTCCCCATAGTGGGCCCTGTTGGGACTGACACGCTGGATTACCTGTTGTTTTCCATCTCACGGCTTTTGGAGACTTGTGCTATTACTGCTAGATTTGCCTCCCATCCTGGACCAAGCAGGGGACATTTTAATCTCCCCCACCCTCATTTCTCAACCAGATCTACCCCAGTTACATCCCACTCAGCCGGCCCTCCTTCTTCAAGACACAAGAGGTGTGCTTCTTTTTAATAGTCTTCTTTTTTTCATCAGATATCTCTGAAACTTCTAGTTCTTATCAGTGTGTAAACAAATGCTCATAGAGAGGCTGCCAACTAGTTAAGCATTTTTATGAACAATTAATAACAGACAATAGATGAATTCAAAGCCTGAAGAGAAAGAAATGTGGCTTCCAAGTTTACCTTCTGCCTGTGAAATTTGAATAGTTTGGTAGAGGAGAAGATACACTGACTAATTTCCAGTAGTTCTTAAATTTTAATGCTATATATGTTATTTTTAAGTAAACTTTATTTTAGAAGAGATTTAGAGTTGCTAATAATTATGAATATTGCAATAGAGAATTTCCTTATACATTAGACCGAATCTACCCTTTTAAGCATGATACATTCTTCTCAGCTAATGTACTGAGCGATGTGTTAGTATTAATTAAAGTCCACTACTCTGATTTCCTTAGTTTGTGCCCACTCTTTTTGGTATTTTCCATGAACTAATCCAAAACATCATATTTCATTTTCTTGTCATGTCCCCTTCATATCTTGCTGGCCATAATGGTGTCTTTAGACTTTTCTTGTTTTTGACAACCTCTTCAACTGCAAGTAGTACTACTCAGGTATTTTGTAGATTGTCTCTTTGCAGACATGCATTTGATGTTTTTCTCATATTAGACTGGGTTTAGACCATGAGCACTAACACAGGTTATATGTCATTTCTATCACCTCAAATGAAGCATATTTACTGTAAACATTATTTATGACTGCAGATATCAATTTTCATCACCTGACTGAGGTGGTATTATTCAGATTTCTCTACCATAAAGTTATTTTTTTCTATGTCATACTCTACATAGAAGTCATTATATGTAGGGCACACTGAAGGAATAAGAAGTTGTATTTCAATCTCCCTAAGCTGGAGTATCTACTTAAATTATTCACAATTATGTTGTAGAATTTATCTATTTGTCCTTATATTAACTCAATTATTCAATCATTTATTTTCGTCAGCATGGAATCATTGGTATTTATTTCAAATTTTGGGTTATAATGCTATATTATTTATTTTCTTGCTTAAATTATTCTAGCTTTGGCCATTGGGAACTCTTTTAGTTGGGACTTATGTCCCTTTGACTTTCTCCTGTCATGCTTGACACAGTTCACATTGCACTATGCCAAATATCACCTTGGCATTTGAACAAACAGTAAAAAAGTAGAAAAGACATTCTTATCTTGTTCTTGCCCCTGTCCTCTGAAGAAGGTTATAAAATTTTCATCCAGAGGTACTCTCTCTAAACCTGGAGGAAAGGAACATCCTTTGAAAACACAGGAGTCTGAAGAATGTAGACAAATAGGTGTTGCAAGATTCCCCTGAGAGCTTAACCTGTTTGTCCAATCATTTTCTCAACAACTTTATGCTCTTCATTAAACTAAGAATAAAAATACAAAGGCTTTCTTATTTCTTAAGACTCCCAGTCACATAAAACTTAATTTGCGTGGTTTTCTTTTGTTAATCTGTTATTTGTTATAGAAGCATCAGGCAAGAAATCCTCTAATGGAAGCTGAGGTAGCTGGAGCATTGTGAGTTTGAGGGTGGCTTGGGCTACAACATGAGCAAGGTCAGCCTGAACTACATAATGCAATCTTGCCTCAAAAAAAAAAAAAAAAAAAAAAAGAAAGAAAAAAAAGAAAAAAAGAAATCCTCTAATGGGTGAGGAAAAGTTGTCACTTTTTCTCCTTCATGGATGCTTATTAATCCTTTACTCCCTTTATGTTTCCTGACCCGGGCCTAGAATCAGCCATTTTCCCATGAGGGGCTATTTTAAAAAGTAGATACTTTTATGTAGAATGATATTAAAAGCAAGATATAGGCCCTGATTGTGCTTGTTGTAACAAAGTTGTAATTGCTTCTATGCCATTCTTCTTAGGCACTGGTCAGCTGCTAGGGAAGTGTAAGTTAATTTCAGTGGTTGTAGTATGTAGCTGAGTGGGCTCCATGCCACTTGGTAGTATGGGGAAGGAAGGCAAGAAATTGGCAATAACAATTAAAAGATGGGAGATAAAAAGTGGTAGCTTAAAGTGGAGCTTTTATGATCACAGAAGTATCCTGAACGTGTTGTGTTAGGAACATGTAAAGTCAAGGACTCAGACAGCGAGCAGATTCGAGACGTGGGGCAGAAGTGAACAGTGGTTAAATAAGATTTTTTTACCTGGAAAATATCAGTAAAGTGGCATTATCATTTTCTTTAATATTCCATGGGGAAATAACAACAGATTGAAGAAGTAAAAAGTAATTATGAATCAGTTATTTGGAAATTGTCTCTAATTTTTTTGTAGTCACTTTCAAGAGGTTTTTCAAATATATGTAATTACATTTTATAGCCACATTTTAGCTTATTAAAACACTGCTACAGTTTGCCTCCCATTTTACACTCAGCCATTCTTTGAGATAGAATAAATTGTAAGTGAAGAAATGAAGAACAAAATCTAAGCAGTTAGCTCAAAGGTGTCCTTTTTAGCAGGAAATATGAAACTAAAAATTGGGTTTCTTTATTGTTAAATTTATGTTTTTAGCCCTGGTACTATTACCATTTTGAGTCTGAGACTTTTCCAATGTGAGAGTTGTCCTGTAGCTCTCCTGGAAATTTTCAGCAGTCTCCCTAGCTTCTACTGGATGCCAGGAATGTGCTGTCCTCTCCCAAATTGGGGCAACAAAATTATTGAACGGCCCTGTGAGACAAAATGGCCTCTATTAGAGATTAACTAGTTTTAATTTGTAACCTGCTTTTAAGCAACAAAGTCGTACAAGTCTTGCCTGAAAAATTCAGCAGTGTAGATAACAAGTGTCTGAAAATTTAAAGTGCACATTTTAGTATACAAGTAACATAAAAGAATTATGTTATTGCTGAGAAGGTCATTCATTACATTTCAGGACATACCTGTTGAAGTACATTATTATAACAGTAATGTCACAGAGCCATTACAGAAGTGCTACTTTACCATAATAGATTAAATTGGTTAATGTTCAGTTAGATTAGTTTAAACAGATGTTAGGATTTCAATGAATATCAAATCCACTGAGTAGAGAGTCATTGTTTTTCCATGCCCCGTTTAATTATTATTTTTAATTCATTATGTAAATAATACTGCAGAAGTACTTGTTAAACATTTGAAATAAGTGAAGGCATGGCTGATGTATGTTTTAATTGACACAAATTTATACATTCTTCCACATTCTCTTTTAGTCTCACACATTTACATGTATGATTTTACATAATAGTAATCATAAGGCATAATTTACATCCTTTTTAAACTTAAAATTACATCATAAACATTTTCCCATTGCTACATAATGTGCATAATTGTAATTTAATGGCACCATAGTATTCTGTATAATTAGTGAACCATAATCCAGTTAACCATTCCCTATTGCTATTCAGGTTGTTTTTGCTGTAATAAATACTACAATAGTCATCTTTGTGATTACTACATTATATGACTTTTGGAGGCAGATTCACAGGAATGAGGTTACTGACTCAAGGTCATGAGAATTTTAGTAGCTCGTGAAATGTAATGCCAAATTGCTTTCCAAAGGGATTCATGCTGTCAGCAGAAATATAAGTTTGCATTAGTTATATTAGTTATATCCTTTTCAGAATTAGGAATTTTAGTTTTTGTGTATGTTTTGCAATTTAATTGTTGCAAAGTGTTGAATCTCCTTTGGTTAATGCTAATGACTTAAAGAAACATTTATTGGGTGCCTACAGTTATCACTGTGCTAGGAAATTTGCATTTATTGCTTAAACTATCTATTCTGCCTTTGCCTCCCCCAGGCCAATGACCATCAATGTCCTTACCCTCTTTTTCTTTTCTTCATGACACTTATAATTATCTCAAATTGTATTACACATCTGTGTTCTATATTTTGCTGACTTCTCCAATAAAATGAAACCTTACTGGAGACAAGAGTTTGACTTTGTTCATTGCTGCTCAGCTGGTATCTGAGACAGCACATGGTCCAGAGTAAGAGCTGGAAAAACCTTGTTGAGTGACTACTTGAAGGATTTAATTAATTAATTTCAATTCATGACCACTATCATCCTGACGAATAGTCACCGGAACTGTTTAGAGCTATTTGCTGCTGCCTCCCCACTCCTTCCCCACTCGCTTGCTGTTAAGTATAGGTGTGCAGTTTGTTTTGGGCATTGATAGGTGAGTAGCAGTTGAGTGTATCGCTTTCGGGCAGACTGGTTTCAGAGCCAAACACACCCCAACATTGGTCTGTTTTCCCCTGCCACAGTTAGTGCCAATATTCCAAATAGTGTCACCTCTGCTCTCTTAGATCTCAAGTAAAGATGGCTGTTAAAATAGATCAATGCTGCCAAGTAGCGCTTAAGAGACATGTAAAAGGAACCCAAAATAAGCACTAATTCCTTGGGGCTGAGATTTGGGGGTTGCTTGTTATTATCATCTAGTAAACTGAGTGTTAGGAAGATGGGTAGGTTTAAATAACGTGGTCGCAATCACTGAGCTCGCAGTGGAGAAGACAAGATTCAAACCTGTATTTCTTTGTGCCTTTCCCACTGTTCAGAATACCTTGGGAGTAAAGAGGTGCATTAGGTTAGTGGGACTGAGCGCCACAACCTGGGTGGCATAAAAACAATAGAAATTTATTGTCTTACAGTTTTGGAGGCTGTCAGTCTAAAATCAATGTGTCAGCGGGCTTGGTTCCTTCTGAGGACTGTGAGAGAGAATCTATGTCTCTCACTCAGTTTCTAATGATGTGTCATTCTTTGGTGTTTTGGGGGACATAAAACATCATCACTGTGATCTTTCCCTTCATCTTCACTTGGTCTTTTCTGTGTGTGTGCGTGTGAGTATATATATATCCAAATTTCTCCTTATTGTAGAGACACCATTCATATTGGATTGGAGCCCACCATACTATAACCTAGCTTCATCTCAACTAATTATATCTGCAAATAATGTCTTTTCAAATAAAGTCTGAAGTACTGAGGATTAGGACTTCAACATATGAGGGACAAAGTTCAACATATTAAAACAAGAATAGACATGTTTTCATGGCCTGTTACCCAAAATAAAGTTAATTAATCAATTAAGTATATATGAATATACACATAGTAATGCCAAAATTTAAACCTGAATAAAGATAAACAAACAAATATCATGATTTTACATAGGATATAAATGGTGTATAACAATTGAGTGACAACACCTAGATTAACCTGGATAGAACAAAACTTAGCTTACTATTGTTTCTGTTACGCTTACAATGTTCCTGGAAATTTGTAGAATTAGAGAGAGCCAGCAATAATGGGAAAAAATGGGAACTAAAAAGCAATGCTATTTTTAAAATATATATATTATTAAAATGAATAGTGTTAGAGTCTCAACTGATGATGGCCCAGCTGTTGTCTCCATATGCCTTCAGTATTTCATGATTAGCACCAAGTACTCGGAATAAATGTAAAGTCACCGGAAATGATATGGCTATGATCCCAGATGCTGTCGCCATATGTCTTATGAATCCCTCATTTAAAAATACCAGGTCTGTATCATTTGATTTATCTGGTATAAATACAAGTTGTTCTCTTAGAACACAAATCACTGAAACACAAGTAAATCAAACTAGCTAACAGAGCTTGAAAATTTCACAGCATTGAAGTCTTACATTCATTTGTCACAATTTAGGATTTCAAAGGCTTAAACTTATAATAAAATTGTTTTAACATTGATCCATATGCTAAAGTCATTCTCTGAGAGACAAAATTTAATCATTTGACATATACTGGATCTCTTTCAGAATATGCTGCAACATGACATCTGGATGTCTCATATTTTATTGTGCTGCTTACCCACAGCAAATATATAATCATGGTCCTACTTTTGATGGTCAAATTATTTTCATTTCAATTTCAGAAGGCCATCTGAAATCACAAGTCAGAGTAACTGTAGTAAAAAGCATTCATCACAAAACCCCAATATTGTATTGTTCACTTCAAGTTAATTGACTGGTTACCTGTGATCAGTTGGCTTTGTATGGAACGCAACTACAAAGATGAATTTTTAAGATATTGGATAACTACAGACTGTCTCCTCACCCTACCCAAATTCATATCCTCAAGCCTTCATCCTACTGTGACTATGTTTGCAGACAGGGCCTTTAGGGAGGAAATTAAAGTCAAATGAGGTCCTAAGGGTGGGGTCTTAATCTTTCAAACAGGTGTCAATTAAAAAAAAAAAAGAGAAGTTGCACTAGAGATTTATCTGTTTCCATGGAGAAGGTAGTTGTCTGCAATCTATGCAAAAGGTCTTCACAAAACCTTGCCACTGCTGGATTTTGAGTGTAGACTTCCAGTTTTCTTGTTTTGTTTTGTTTTTGTAAAAAAAAAAAACCAAAACAAAACAAGAAAAACCTTTGTTTAAGTCACTCATTCTGTGTATTCTATTGTGGCATGTCAAGCTAACTAATACAATAACCAACTTGAAGCAGTTAGAAAGCTTTTCAAAGCAAGAAATTATGAGAATTAACAGCAGAGGACAGAGAATTGTATAAGGCGAGTAGAAAAAAACTGAATAAGCACTCACATCTTTCGAGATTCTTTAGATCAGAGGAATAAACATCTCTATATAGTGCCTAACTCCCAAGAGACATACTTTGTTAAAGCACCAAAAGAAATTATTCATGTTCAAAACACTGGGTTGATTAAATGAAAAGCAATGCACATACTAAACTAGAATGGAAATAATAAAATTTTAAAAGATTGGTTAAAATATTAGACTTATTGGGGAAAACAAAACAAAACAAAACAAGAGCTCTTAACCCACTTCCCTTTCAATAAATAGTCAAAATAGCTGAGGTGATAATCTAGTATAAATACTGTCTAATCTGCTGATAAGCCAGTCTTTCTTATGTAGCCACAGAAAAATAAGTGAGTGACTAATCAAAATAAAATTAAATCAATAATTAAGTTTGGGGTTTAAAATTGTCAAAACATTAAAAGTCTCCAATAGTTTTAAAGATTAGACAATGAAAAAATAGGCTAATATTCATTTAGTACACTGCAATTTAAAATAGAAATACTCAGAATTAAACTTTTTATTTCTCTGTAAAAATTTTGTTGATTATTTTTGTTACAAACTGAATGTGCTCCCTTCTTGCATTTCATATTTCAAAGTTATAATCCCCAGTGTGAATGTATTTGGAATTGAACCATGGAGGTAATTAGGTTTAGAAGCAATCCTGACAATGGGACCCATATGATGGGATTAGTGTCCTTATGAAAAAGGGACACAGTTCCAGCTCATATCCTCTCATTCAAGCTTCACCCCACGCCCTCAGTGAGAAGGTTATCCCGGAAGATGATCAACATCAGAACTAAACTATTTTGCCTGGCACTATAATTTTAAATTTATAGCCTCCATAATCACAGAAAATAGACATCTATTATTTAAGCTATTCCTTCTGTGACATCTTATTACAGCAGTCTCACTGACTATGATAAGTGCAATTAGTTTGCCAACTTAGGCTAGGGAATGAGTATCTTTTTTATCTCTTGGCTAACTGTCATATTCCTTTCTAAGTTTAGCTCAGCTACCAATATTTGATTCCTTGCACTTTCAAAGCAGAGTATCTCCAAGAGTTTCACTAAAGTGACGTTTTTCTGTAAAAATCACTTCCTGAAAGTCATCTTTTACATTATTTAGCTTAATATGAGTCATTTATATCAATAAGTTCATTTTCACTAAGCTTCTAACTGCATTTCTAGAGTCTGTCAGTGATAGCTGTGTCAATAATGCCATGGGCAGCTATGCTTTCTGTAACTCTTTTTATGTTCTATTTCAGTTTCATTTTCAGCATTATTACTTTTTTTCTTCACATCAAAATTTGGATCTTGTAAAAATCACAGTTGCTATACATTAACCAAATTTTGAACCCTATTTTTCTGAGAGTGTTATTATTTAAATTGTGGCCACTGAAATTTCTGAAAATCAGAGTTGTATAAATCAAAGATGCTTATGTATGCACACATACTTCACAATCATATACTATATATATACTCATATATATCATTGTATCATAATATGTCTTATATTTCAGTTACTTTTCTATTGTAACTTGATGTTTTTCCTCATTCTTTTTTATGTAAAGTTAGGTTTTTCTCATTTTTATGGCCTATAGTGAAAGAATTAGAAAATTTCCCTTTCAATAAAGGCTTCAACAAGTTTCCTGATTCTCTTAGTTAAATATTGGATAGATAGTTCTCTAGTGAATCTATCGCCAAGGTGTTCTGGTGATACATGTAGTTGGTGGCATGACTGGTGGAGTGGTCATACTGCTCTGTATGTAGCAAACATAATTTCTATTTGTATTGGTGGATTTCTCATTCTTAACAGATTAAATGAGTGCTGCATAACTTGAGAGCTGGTTTCTTTTTTCTTTTTCTTTTTTTTTTTTTTTTTTTTTGTACCAGGAGTTGAACTCACAACCTCATGCTTGCAAGGTAGGCACTGTGCACAAGTTAAGAAATTTAACTCTAATTACAATGCTTGACCTTTTAACGACTGTAACAGTCTATGGTAAATTTAATGCAAAATATATCCCCTTGTTCTCTGCTATCTCTGCATTTAATATCTTGTAATAAGACTGAAATTTCTCCCTCACTTCTCAAATCTTACGAGCATTTGCCTTGGACAACTGAATGAGATAGCCAAGTGCCAGTGTGCCAGTGTCTCGCATGCTTCTGGTCCCTCAGCTTGCTCTGCTGGAACCTAGTTAGCCTGGTGAAGTTTCAGGGATTATCTAGAGAAGAATGCAGTTGTCCCAAGAAAAACCATCCCCGACCAGCACATGGCCAGGTGACTCCAATGTATATGAGAGAGGTCAGGCAAGGTCAGCTGGAGCTAACAACCAGAGCTTGTATGCATAAATGAGCTCAGCTCAGACCAGACCAATGATTTTGTTAAGTCACAGACCCATGAAGTGTAGTAAATGCTTATTATTATATAACATATTAGACCTTTTTAGTTTAGCAATAATTAAATAGCATAATGCTGTTTATGGAAGCAGTGCTTATTTTTTTCCTTTTCTAAATCTTAGCTATTGCTGCAGACTATTAAAATATCCTTTGCTTGGGCCTCAGTGTAAGTATTAAAGAAACTCGAGACAGTTCTCTCACTTTTAAACAAAACTTGTGGAATTCCATGAGAACTGGTGAGCTATAAAATCTGGAAGAGCAGAATCCACATCTGCTTTTCTAACTGTTTAGCCAGTACATTGTCAATCACTCAATAAATATGCTGGAAGAATGAATGAAGGCTGACAGTTATTGTTGATAAGAAGCAATACCGCTAAGGAAATTTGATTAATTCTGAAAGTGTCTCACTGTTTTGGAGGAAAAATAGTTAATTCAACAAATGATGCTAAGAAAACTGGATGGCTATTTGCAGAACACTGAAGCTGGACCCATATCTCTTACCATGTACTAAACTAAAATCAAAATGGATCAAAGATCTAACATTAAAATAGAAGCATTGAACCTACTAGAAGATAAAATAGGTAAACTACTTGGAAGTCATAAGTATAGGAAAGGACTTCCTAAACAGAACTCCAACTGCACAAAAAAATGACAGCAAGAGTCAACAAATGGGATTATATGAAATTAAAGAGCTTCTGCACAGCAAAGGAATCAATTAGTAGATGGAGAGACAGCCTATATCATGAGAAAAACTTGCCAGCTGTATTCAGACAAAGCACTAATATCTAGAATGCATAAAGAACTCAAAAAAATTAGACCACCTAAAATAAAAGGCCCAATTAAGAAATGGACAAGAAAAATGAACAGATACGTCTCATAAGAAATACAAATGGCCAACAAACATATCAAAAATGTTCAACTCACTGGTTGTCAGAGAAAGGCAAATTAAAACAATGCTCAGATTCTGTCTTACATCAATCATCAATGGGAATCATCAAGAAATCAAAAAATAACAAATGCTGCCATGGCTATGGTAAAAAGGAACCCTCCTACATTGTTGGTGGGAATGTAAACTAGTATGACCTTTGTGGAAATCAGTGTGGAGAGTTTCCAAATAACTAAAATTACAAATTCCATATAACCCAGGTAATCCACTTGTTATCTTCCCAAAAGTGCTAAAAACATCACACTACAGCGAAAGGTGCATATCACTATTTATAACAATGCAATTCATAATGACTAAATCCTGGAAGCAACCTGGATGCCTATCAAAAGATGAATGGATAACAAAAATGTGTTATCTATTTATAATCGAATACTAATAGTCTATAAAGAAGGGCAAATTTAAGATATTTGTGGAAATATGAATCCACCTGGAAGTATACAATGTGGAGTGAAATAAGTCGGACACACACGCTTACCTACCATATAGTATCTCTCATTTGAGAAAGCCAAAGTACAAACAAAGAGCGTAGTAAAGAATGAATAGAAAGAAATGAGAGGATAGATCTGTTGCAAATCAGAAGGGATCCTGGAGCCCAAAGGGAGAGAAAATGGGGAGGGGAAGAAGAAGAAAGAAGAATGAAGATACGCCACGTACAGGAACCTAATAACTTAAATGAATGTAAACATTATTTGTCATAAACATGAGTTAAAACTAATAGTATCAATAAGAACAAAAATTAGCTCTGAATTGACTGCAAGAACATTGGGCCTGGGAGAAGCCCACTAAGAAGAAGATGTCACTTAGTTCTTCTGGTAAGCTGTGCAATTCATGGGGGACCCAGGAAGAGAGAAGCCAGATAGTGCCTCCTGTGAGCCTACTAGTGCATGGGCTGAGAATCAAGAACTGACCCCCTCCAGCACTCCCCGCCCAGGGCAATGGGCTGGTTAGGAGGATAAGCTAGGCTGATAGCAACTGAGGTACAAAAAGCAACTGAATTCTTATATTATTTGGTTGACTTTGCAGGCCTGGACCCAGTGGTCTGAACATCTATTGGGAGGATTACAGTATATAATACAGCAAATATAGAATATTTTCTTCTGTCTTTTTTTTTTCCCAACACCGGGGATTGAACTCACAACCTCACTCCTGACAGACAGGTGCTTAAGCCACTGAGCCAAACTCCCAGCTTCTGTCTTGTTTTTGAAATCCAATTGTTCTCCCTGCTTTGCTTTGTTCTGATTTATTGGTTTCCTTTATTCAGTATTCTGTTTTGATTGGTTTTATTCTGTTCTGTTTGGTTTGATTATGCTATGTCTGATGGAATGGACAACTACGGTGAAGATAGCAAGATATATTATGGTAGCCATTATTGATTTCCTATTATCCTGCTTCAAAGTTCTGTACTAGTTTCACCACTGTGTTTTGATTGGCTTTATTCTGTTTTGTTTTGTTGGGTTTTACTATATTTAAAATTAAGAAAAAGAATGAAAATTGGGCAAAGGAATTTAAGGGCAAAAAGAGAGAGGTAGGTGAGAAAAAGAACAAGATTTTTTTAAAAAGGAACAAGTTATATTACATAAATATACCTACTCTCCAATATGAAAGTAAACTTCATGTACTGCAAACATGTGCTAACAAAAAAGATAGTTTTAGGGGCTGAGAACGCAAGTCAGTAGGTACAGTTATGTGTTAAGAATGTATGAGACAGTGGGTTTGTGTGAGACCCTCGGTTTGATTGCCAGCACAACGATGACAATAACAAACAAAGAGAGGAACTTTGAAAGACATCCAAAAGCCGAGAGTGGTGGCACACGCCTTTAATCTCAGCACTCGAGAGGCTGAGGTAGGCGGAGCGTTGTGAGTTCGAAGCCGGCTTGGGCTACAACACGAGCACAAGGCTGGCCTGAGCTACATAGTGCGACCCTGCCTCAAAAAACCAGGGCTGGGAGTTTGGCTCAGTGGCTCAAGCGCCTGTCTGGCAGGTGCAAGGCTGTGAGTTCAATCCCTGGTGCCACAAAAAAAAAAAAAAAAAAAAAAGACAGCCAAGAATCAAAATCACAATTTAAAAAAATGGCCTTAAAGGACTTGAGACTTAGAATTAGCAAAAATATGAGAAAATATAATTCACAATACAACAAAAAATTACAAGTTTCTTAGAAATAAATTTAATATTTTATAGACATCTATGAACAAGTCTGTAAAACTACTGAAAAGGCAGAAGAATTGCTGATCTAATGGAGAAACATCTGAATAGGACCTCAATAGTGTTGAAATGATAGTTTTCCCCAGGTTAACCTGGGTATTTCATTCCAGTCAAATGCCAAAAGCATTTTTATTGGTACTTGACAAGCTGATTTCAAAGTTTAAATGGAAAACAATAAATATTGTGTTTAAAAGGAAAAGGACAGCTTTTGCTATCATTGAAGAAAACATAACAAAAAGCTAATTTAAGGAGTAGAACATTAACACAGGGACACTTAAATAAATCAAAGGAAAAAATATAGAGGATTCACATTTATACACTCAAGAATGAACTGGGATTTCATTATCATAAACTTAGAAATTCGAATTAGGAGTAAAATGGTGGACTCTATGAAATAAATCAGACACACATGTTTAAATATCACAGTATTTCTCTTGTGCAATAAATCCAAAGGGAAACTAAGGACCAAAACAGATAATAGATACTGGAAAGTAGTAAGAAAATATTCAAATGGGAAGGGGAACAAAGGACAAGGGAGGGGAGATATAAGTGAGGGAATGGAGTAAAAAATAAAAAAGAATAGAAAGAAAGCAATAGAAACAAAGTTTTGTAAAGGGAGAAGAGAAAGAATGAAGGGAAGAGAGGGAAATGGAGAAGAAAAGGGCTAAGATTTATTACGTATAGGTTCAAATTCCCTATGGTGAATATGATTGTTATGGATATCAAATGTATACTGATAAAATTAATGAAGAAAGAAATGCCAACAAAATTGATTCTCCAGTTACTAATACAGTAAGATCCCTACTTCATATCATATATAAAAAGAAATTTGAAATAGATTACAGACTTAAAATAAAAATGAATTTATCCACGTATTAAATAAACATAGAAGGGTAGCTTTTACAATAAGAAAATGAAGAAAGGCACAAAAGCCAAAAAGAAAACATAAACTGATTTAATTCACTAATTTTAAAAGCCTTTATGGTAATATCACTCACAATTCTATGCATTTTTATAAGTGGCTCACTAGGGAAAATATTTGCAAACAATTAGACAAAAACTTAATATTCCATAAGGTGAAGATAAAAAGTCCCACAGAAAAAAGTATGTAAAATACATGAATAAAAGACTTAGTACACAAAAAGGGTACATTTTTTTTTTTATGAGACAGGATCTTTCTTCGTAGTTTATGCTGGCTTTGAACTCACTAGATAGTGAGGTTAGCCTTGAACTCTAAGCAATCCTCTTGCCTCAGTCTCCCAAGTACTAGGATTACAGGTGTGAATCACCACACCTGGCAAAAATATACAATATGTTTTTTTAAAATGCATGAAAAAACATTGTTTCTCCAGTCAAGAATATAAAAATTAAAAGAGCAATGATACAATTCCCTGTCAATAGATGAACAAAAATTAAAAAGAGCAGTAATACTATTTGTAGCAAAAGCAGAAACATTTAGTGGTATATACTGTATGAATGTCAACTACTTCTGGTTTTGGTGGAAAGGGGTGAATTTGATAGAATTCATTCAGAATTCCCCACACACTTAGGAGTGTGTTTATGGAGTGCTGCTACAAGGTCAAAAGTCAGAAGCCACCAAAAATTGGTGTTGGCTAAATCAAACACCCCACATCCACACAGATCATGGGGAATAATGCACAATTCGAAAAGCTTTCAAGTCACATGCTTTTTAAAAATGTAGGTTTTTAAAGACATAGATATAACATTTATTTTAGAAATTGTATCTTTTTAAAAGGATATTAATGAGTACTTCTGGGTAGTGGAGAAGGATTGGTGGTGGAGGCAGATGTGGCAGATATATCTCTGATGATTTTTTCCAGTAAACCATAACATGCATGTAAAATAAAAATAAGCATCCTTTACTCCTCCATCCCCAATATGGACCAACACATAGAGAAAAAACTCATTTTTATTTTAATTTTTAAAATTTTATTTGAAAAATACAATACACAGCAGAGAATAATTTCCCTCCCTACTGCTCTTTCACAAAGGAAACTCTATGATAAACGTAACTGAGATACTTGGCTAGCTATATCCTGAGAAAAGAGAGGCCCAGTTAGACGTAGAAGGGACAAAGTCTGTCAAAGAAGGTTCACCTCTCTTTTAACATAAAAGAGCCTTTTAAATTATTTTAGGAATCAGATAAAACATGTGCAGAATTTCTGCCATGCAAACAGAGGCTACCGAAATTTTCAGGTTGACCAAATTATACTGACCTGGGCCCCAAGTAAGTAGAATAAAAAGGATATGTCTTTATCAGAAAGATATGTTTGCCTGCCATATATATGTAAGTATATATACATATATATGTATAAATATATATGTATATATTTTTGTTAAATGTGTTTCTCATTATTCTCAGTAATAGAATCATGGTTGAAAGGTTTGTTTTTTGGCTGGCTTTTGTCTTACTCACATGTATCTTTCTTTTTTTCCTAGTTTTCTTCATGCTACAATCATTCATTGAACAATCTTGGATCCATGATGTTTAAGCATTAGAATGACCTTAGTCTGATCTAGGTTCAATCTGATTAAAGTATTTTTGAAGAATCTGCAACTCCTGTATGTAAGCCAGGTTTAGCACAAGGTACAAAGATACAACATTGACATAATAATTTATAGCTAAGGCTTCCAACAGGAAAATAATTCTACCTGGAGCCTTAGAAAGTTGATGCAGAACCAATAGAACTGATCAAACTCTAGAAGCCTTACTGGCAACTCAGCCTCCTAAAGCATTATGATCTTCCCCCTCAAGTCCATTACCAATAACCAAATCCCCATTGCTTCCATTGATTAAAAAATCAGTCTTTAAGAGGTACAAAGCATTCAAAGTTTTTCATGTTCTAAACTTCCAACAGAATTGAATTGCTATAGAGATTTGAAATTGGTAGACTTACAGATTTACTGTATTTCAACCTAATAAATATTTTGAGTGCTAGCATCAGAAATGGGCCAGTAGCCCATTTTGGAAGCAATGAACAAATTTTGGTTATACATATGCTAATTTCTACTGAAATTACATAGTGAATTAATTACTTTCTTTCAAGGCTAGAAAAATTTGTTTCAATTGATTGCTGCTTATATAAGCCAAAGTTACTCAAATTAGTTTAAAAGTTGGCAAGAAGACTGCTGAAGAGTTCACCATCCTTCTTTTTATGGTGAATTCCAACCTTAATTCCACATGGTGATGGTAAATCACAGCCCTCAGGTCTTCTGAATGGGGTCTGAAGCCTGGAGGTGAGTGCGAAAGGAAAGACTTTTGATTCACGTTTCACTTTTATAAAGGGCCTCCCTCTAGCCCCCCATTAATTATTTACAAATAAGATTATAAATAGGTTACTATGTCATTGTATATTTAAAAAGTGTGCATTCTTTAAAAAGTAAACATTTAAAATCAGCAGTTTTTGTAACCTTATTTTGATATTTCTGCATTTGTTGGAATATAGGTAGGACTTAATGATCTCTTAAAGGCCTTGGTATCCAAAAATTGGATGTGGAAAGCACTATATGTTTGGGGACATAAAATCTAAATTTGGTTTTAATGTTGCCTTTTACTCATTGTGTAGCATCAGGCATATTGTTTACCCCCAACTTGGCTTCATTTTTCTCATCTATGAAATGAAGCCATACTTGTAATACCTACATGGGGCTATTGTGAGGATTAAATGAAACCATAAAGTAAATTCATTTTATACTATAACGTACTACACAAATGCAAAATCAAACATATTAATTATATTTAAAGCAGTTATCTAATTTAAGTTGTGTGTCGTGGGTGGTTCTTTCTCATTTAAATAATGCAAAATCTGACCCAGTAAAAAATGTCTGAATGGGGCCTACTGACTACACTTGAGACACTGTTGTCAATGGAAAATTATTCCATAATCAGCTGAATTTGCTCATTTAATTGATCCTAAATACTGCCAGCATTCAAAAACTACAAATTAACAATTAAACCACAACTATCAGGAGAAAAACTCCAAATAAATAATTTTTAATTATGATACATTACTTATTACAGTAAAAATTGGCATTTTCCCCTTCAAAAGCAGAAGCACCAGTCTTAGAATGTATAGTATGAATGGTATTTTAAGTAACATATAGCATAATATAATGTGCAAACATTATTTTAGTAGTATAGGACATAGTGTTTAAAAGTAATTTCACATAATGAAATCTGTTAGAATGGGAATAATGTCATGCTGAATAATAAAATAAAAACCCCCATGACTTTCAAAGTCCACTTCAAATTAAATATGATATGCAACTGAACAGATAATATGAAAAATTAAAGTTTAGCCCAAAACAGTGGTTTTTCTAATACAAATATGATTCATGTTGAGGTTTTTTTTTTAACATAGTCTCTGAAATTTTTGAAAAACTAAATTGAAAATTTTTATTTAAGAATTAATTTGTTCATTTGATCACCTCATTTTATTGAACACCTACTTTGTGCTAGGTTTTGTTGTAGGTGCTGGGGATACAGAAAACAAAGACACAGTCCTGCCCTTGAGGAGCTCACAGTCTAGTGGGGGAAATAGATACACTGACATTAATTTTAAAATTATAAAAATTATTAGACAACTTTATAAACTCCTTTTAAAATCAAACAAACTTTGGGTGTTATGAATGGATGCTAAAAAGAGATGATGTCCAATGCAGGGAAAAACCATCTGCTTCAATATCATGTGACTTCCGCAAAGGCGGTGATGTGGTTCTGCAAAAGAGAAAAGGAATTAGAAAGTCAGAGCCTTGGGAAAATTTGGTTTGTCAAATATTTAGAGTCTTTACGCATAACCACTAAACTAATATAAAACTGTAGTAGCCCATGTATGTCTAAATTGCCAAAACATACAGCATTATTAAACTAAATTCTGTGTAGTATTACATAATTTGAGCTGCTAATTATATGTTATTCAATATTCTCAATAAACATAATAGATTAAAATGTTATGCCTGCTTTATAATTTAGAATGTTACACCTGCTTTATCACAATTAACACTGGAATTGGGGGAGACAAAAATGTCAATGCCAGACATGTTAATATTCTGCTCCACTGTTAATGGAATTTTAATGCTGCATTTTGGAGTTGCAGATTAATTGCTCCCTGTGAGACAGATGGCATAAAATGAGGAGGTGAAATGCTCAGAATGAAATGGTATTTGTTAGCTGACAAAAATCTATTTAAATACTTCATTTTTGATGCATGAATTCTGACTCCATAGAGGCTGCAATCTCTGTTTTTAGTTATTTACTTTTTTCTTGCAACCACAGAATTCTTTATGAAGCCCTGGTTTTCTATTTTTTCTCTTCTTAAAGCAGCAAATTGTATACAAAGAAATACTGAATGACTAATATTTAAATAGATTCAGGCATGTGACCGCCCACATTATGACCGCTGAAACACTGCAGCGAGAAACTGGTATTACATAATTAATTACACCACAGAATTGTAATGTTGACATATGGGATTCTGTCAAAATCTAGCATGAGCAATAACCTCAGGAAACAGCAGCAACATTACCATGACACTATTATACATGACCCATTTGGAATGTTTTCATAATGATTGTTGCACTGGCTCTTTATAATATAATGATATTCTAAGCAAAATTTTGTATGTTGAACATGTGTCATCAAATTTCTTCAACATATATGCAGCTCTTTTCAAATTAAAGCATTTTATATAATTGAAAATATTTAATGTGTATATTTTAAAATATGTGTATTAAAATGAAATTAAAATTTATTTGTATTGAACTTAGGAATATTAAACCATGAGTAGAAGAATATTATTAACTGCAATTTAAGACATCATCACCTAGGCTTGACTTAATACAAGAGAAAAAGAATATTCGTAGGAATCAAAAATGAACATAGCATGATTTTAACTAACTCCTGATGACATTTTAAAAACTTTAATTTCCCATTTTAAAAAATTTCTGATGAAAACCTTGGGAAATTCAGCAACTCATCTCTAAATTTTCTTGATAAAATCTCAGTCAGGACTTTAGGACAAGGAAGACTTATCAGAGTTATACAATGCACTATGATTGAATAAAAGTTATAAAAGGTCTGGAAAGAATACAGTTTTAGGAAGTTACAGTTTTATTTCCAGGGGTCCCATGAGGAAGTAAAATCAGTAAACTGAGAAGAGACAATGTGATAAAGGGTGTTTCAGTATGAAAGTGACATGAGAGTTACACCCCTAAACAGGGCCCAGGACAAAATAGCTGCTAGAAACATGTTAAGATAGAAATTGAAGATTAGTCCAATGGTGTTTTGCGAAGAGATGAAGAAGTGATGAGAGGAAGAGAAGAAAAACAGATTTAAAAGAGAGACAGACAGACAGACTAACTAGATGATGTTCCAAAGACCCACTGGTGCAGGCCTCAGTGTCACTGCTGTTGACCCCTAATGATGAAGGGGCCACAGGCTCCCTTAATTTCCACAAGGTAATTTTATGTGAAGAGGAGTGAGGCAGAACTAAATGTCAAAAGATACCAATAAAGCACAGAAACAAATCAGCAGACCCACTCATGAGCAATGCCAAGCTTGGCAGCAGTAGAGAAAATCCAAGTGCATTAGAGCAAACTGCAGAGAGTAACAAAGAAGGTGCAGAAACTGTAGTGAGACCATGTAATGTGTTGTTTAACCTGGGCATACAGGAGGGTAAAGGGGATGCTAACTATAAGCAAAGACAACAGGCATGATTCAGAGCTGTCCCCTAAAGGGATACCATATGCCATTATTTGAATTTATCTTCATGAGTATGTGCTGCTATTTCCACCTATGAGAAGTGAATCCCAATGAGATGATTAGGCCATGAATGTTGAACCCTCATAAGTGAATGAATGCCACAATCGTGAGTGTGGGTTCATGGCAAAAAGTCTAATTTAGTCCCCTTGTCTCCCTTACGAGCTCTCCCTGTTCCCTTCCTTCCTCCTTCCTGTTTACCCTTTATCAAGGGGTGATAGAGCTGTAGAAAGTCCTCACCAGATCTTTGCCTCTTGATCTGAGGTTTGTGATACAAAACATTTCTGTTCATTGTAAATTAACCAGTCTGTAGTATCCTGTTGCAGACACCTTAGCAATGATGCAATGAATACATATGGGTATGTGTTTTAGAAAATGCCAGAATTCAGTCTTGTCACTTAAAATCATGTTCAATAGCCACTAGCCTTTCATCGTCCATAAATTCCAAAAGATATTCCCCTTTTCTTTGTGATTTCATCAGCACATAAAAGTATAAGATTAATGATTTGTCTCTAGATAAACTACATTTTTAGATACCTGGGCCCTGGAAGAAACTCCTGTGATAATTTTTTTTTCAAATACCCTTTGTGTTTCTCACCACATTAAGTTTCAACCTGCTGGATGATGGCTCCTCCAGTGAGAATTAGAAGGATTTCATTTGGGGCTCATCACCTGAAGGTGTTTGTGGTGAGCAGAGAGACAGATGAAAATAAACATTGCATAGGGAAGAAACAATTAAGGAGAAATTTAATAATAAGCTTAAGTACATGAGTGCATAGAGAGGGTAGAGACCTTCTGTTTATCAACTTTGCTGTTTAACAGCAAAAGAACACCTCCCAAAAAATGAGCATGATAACCTATACTGTAAAATGAAAGAGATGGATTACTTTGCTCAATAGGGACTTCTATTTTTTTCTTCTAACAAAAGGGTGATTTTCCCTGAAGGCATATAGTGAAGGAACAAGATAATTATACAACAAGAAGATAATTATGCCACCACCTATTTAGAGTATGATTCCAATTATACAATGGACTTTAGAAAGCTGGTATATGCATAATTTGAAATACATATACAGGTGTAATAATTCCTATGCAAGATATTACTATGTTTCTTACTTCTGCACCATTTTTATCAGTAATATAACAAAGCCAGAACTGCAATTAATACTTTCAGATCTCTTGTTTGACCACCAACTGATCTGTATGAATTCTTAGTAAGCAACACTAATCTCTACTTGCAGACCACAGCACAAACAGGCAACAGGTAACCTAAAATCTCATGCACAGGAGCAGTCGTGGAATTTATCAGCACCTAGTGTTTCCCTCCGTTGCACACTCTGAGGCTTACAGTGGAGATGACAGAGCTAGAGCCCAAGCAGATAAAGATTAAAATATGTTGCATAAAGAAAAATTTCATTCAAATCCACAGCAAACTGGTAGCAAACTACTGAGTCTAGTCCTTGAGTGCAGGGATGCTACAGAAAAACAAACGTTTTGTTTCTTAAAAGTGTTTCTTGATGTTTAAATTTGGAAACGTCTAATGTCTGCAGCATGATCATTTTTACTGTGTTAAGTTCTATGTGAGAAACTCTAATTTACTATTGTATAACTATTTATTGAAAGTGTACTGTATACGTTATAGCAAGAATGTTATTTAAAACAAAACCATCATCAATTTGTGACACAAAAATTTGATAATGACTTGCCACCTGATAAAATCTGCCATTCATCATTTCCCTGTTAAAAACAGAAGAAAATAAAAAATGAGTACTTTAGAAAAGTGTTCAGAATTGCAGCTATAAGCAAATAAACTTTAATGAGCCATTATTAGGGTTATTTATTTAAGCAAAGCTAGATTCACATTGGATATAAAATAAAATATATTTGAAAGGTTGATAATAAGAATAACACCAACAGCAATCAGGCTGTATAGTTTCTAGATTCCTTTTGGTTAGAATGGAAGCCTGCACAGAAGGACATGTTTTTCTGTATTTGCCTTAGCCTTGCAACCCAACTCCCACACCAGTGCGCTTGAGCGCACATACGTTTATTGCCTTAATTGAAGGTGTTCACAGTGGCTTATTCCCATTATCCAGCTGAAGAGCCTTGCAAGACAGTCTTTAAAGGAACTTCCCTGTGAATTTTCTTCTTGACCATTCTCAATAGGCTGATGTCGGGATACCTACAAAATGTGTTTTACATATTATTTAAATACTGGCTTTTTTACTTAAACAAAATATGAGTTTACTTAAAGTTCTATATTTTTACCTTATTAGACATTAGCATTTACGTTGAGATTAGATTGCATCTCAATTTCATTCTTTCAAGGTGATTGATTATAGAAAGACTTAGTGTTTTAACAAGAGACTGTCAAGAGTAAGCTTAGATTTTTAACCTAACTATCAAATGGGACACATGCACACAATGCTGTTAATTCAATGAGTTGTGTCATGGCCCTGTTAGTATGGAAGCAGTATAGCACAGTAAAATCTGTAGTCCAGTAGTTTGAATGGCAAATGTTTTACTGTGGCTCCATAACAAAGAAAATTTTCTCAAGAAATTTAACCTGAGGCAGCTTTATCATGTGTAAAATAAAGATAATCCCATTTTGATGCACCTTTATGAAGCTTAAATGAGATCTTATATGCAATGTTCCTTACTGAAACATACTCACTATTCATTTATAGTTTAGAAAAACTGCAGAAGCATGCTGCAATCAAAGTGAAAAAGAAAGAAGAAACAGTGAGAAAGCAATCAAGACTTTTTAAAAGACTTTTTGAAATCTTATAAACAAAATTCAGCAATAATCTATTTGACCATGTCTGTAGAGGGCAGTGAAGGAGCCAGAGAAGAAATGAGAAGGCAGAGGAAAGGAAATCTGAAGTACTGTGTCACAAGCAAGTTTTCTTCCTAGTGATCTGTGATATTTGTAAAAATAAATATGTTTAGGTCCACCTAAGAAGAAATTATTAGTGGAATTCAGATTTGAAGCTGTCAAATTTATTGCAAAATTTATGTTAACCAATTTCTCGTTATTTTAAGAAATTAGGGATATGAAGACATAAATGCTAAAAATTTAAAGCATAAGGGTTTCCTTGAAAAAAAGAAGACTTTTTGGACCATTTCTCTCCCTACAGTGGTTCTCTTTCTCAGTACAAAGTTATACATTAGTTCAGTTTTGTTTCCATTCAGGGATTTCCTTTTTGTGCTATTCAGAAAATGTCTTAATACAACTTTCCAACGAACCCGTTCTCCCTGGAGAAAGCAGTCTCTAGGCGGCTTTCTTTGATAAGCTAATTAAACCAAAGGCGGGCTGGTTTTTACTGGAGCATTAGCTACGATCTTATGGATCTTATGAAGTATTTTTAAAATCCAGAGAATCCAAAGAAGCTGAAGGATTTTCACATCAAATCTTTAGGGGCACTAGTTCTCATCCATGGTTTTATGTAAAGAGTTTAAAGGAAATACTGATGCAACCCCAGAGACTTAGATTTAATTGGTTTGAGGCATGGCCTGATTGCTGGAGTCTTTAAAGGCTCTCTGGATGATTCTAACACACAGCCAATATTGAGAACCACAGCCTCAGAAGTTCTGCTGGCCCAGATGGATCCAGGGCAGGTGCTGGCTCCATACTCAAATTATCTGAGGTGCCAGACACAATGTGCTTGATTTGTGTACTCCAGATCTACAGACCCAAATCAGGGTCTGCTGGATTAGAATCTCTTGGCCTGTATTCCAGTAACTTGCCCTAAGAAGCTGACTAGCAAAGTAAGCATTGTCAAGCGTACAGAATCAATCCTTACTTTAATGTGCTACTTTTCACTGGAAAACAAGCAGAAGTCATGAATGATACTGAGAAACGGCTTTGTGTTCAAAACAGCATCAACTGCACACCATATGCCTTGCTTCAAATTTTACAAGACATAAGAAGGCGTTGAGAAGGGCTACAGCAAAGGCTTTTGTTTCACTTCGTCTCAATGTTTCCCCAGTGTGATACGAAAGTTCATGTAAGTAAATCAGTTAATATCAAGGTACTTAATGTACTTAGTGGATGCTTTGTATACATGTACTCTGTCTTTCAAGCTTATCCTAAATCACATGAAAGGTAGAGCTTTTTATCTACCACCATCTCATCCCATATCTCCATCTATACTCTTTATTTTTTAAATTTTTATGTTTTAACAGAACATGTTTGTATTACATAATGATCACATTCCTTGTGAGGAGTTGGTATTTGTACATAACACATCTAAAATCTTTTTTTTTTAAATCTTCTACTCCCCTCCCTCCATCTTTTGGTTCCCTTCCCATCTGTAAAAGATCTGTCTTCCTATTTCCTATTCTCTTTTATTTTGCTCTTTATTTACATTTTGGGTTTCTCATATAAAGAAACCATGCAATATTTAAGCTCATGCGTCTGATTTATTTCACTTAACATTATAGTTTCCTAGCTATATTTGTAACAATTAATCTTATTAGGAATATAAATTCTTAGTTTGCCTCTTGTCCTGTCTCCCTGCAACTCATACTACGAAGTTTCTTTGGACATTGTCTCACTGCTAATTTATTTACCTGCCCCAGTTTATACAGTTCATTATGAATTCTACTTTAATCTTGCTCCTCTCTCTTCCCTCCTTCTCTTCTCTTTCCCTTCCTTTCTTCCTTTTCTCCTTTCTATTTTTGTGGCACTAAGGATCCAACCCAAGGTCCTGCATATACTAAACAGGACCTCTACTAGTGATCTACATCCTCAGTATCATGGTTTGAAACTAGATATCTCCCCAAAGCCTCCTATGTTTATAGGTGAGGAGTTTCAAAAATTACTGGATAAGGGTGTGTGAATGAAGATTAAGGGTGTGATACCAGGATTAAAGGTGTAGGTAATGAGAGCTCCACCCTGGATATGAGTGACACCAATCAATAGGTTTATAACCTGTATGGAATATAATGGGACAGAAAGAAGGTAGGCTTGCTATTGTTGCTTGCTTCTTTGCTGCCTCCTGCCTGTTGTGGCCTATTTCTCCTTTCCAATGTCCCTCTACCATGCCACGGTGCCTTGCAGCCAGCCAACTACGAAGTGGAACCTCTACAAACTGTAACCTGAAATAAACCTTTCCTCCTTTCGCTTTGAGTGCCCAGTATTTTGTCTCAGTAATGAGAAAAGTAACTGACACCCAGCCCATGAATTTCATTTGGTTTCCACCATTCCAGACTCACAGATTGATCATCTGAAAAGTGTTTAACAGCATCCTCAAGTCTCTGCCCCTGTGTTTTTACTTTATCTACCAAACAAAAGTTTTACATGAATTGGTTCCTAGTCTAAAGTTTTCCTGCATTCTCCTCCCTTGGACAATGGTTCTTGAGATCTCCCTTACTTGACACTAAAGCATTGCTAAGTTTAGACAGGTCTCTGTAGTACTCCTACAGCACAGTCAACATCAGTCTTCTGTATTTGCTTTTAAAAGATTGCTTCTTGCCCCATTGCACTGTAGAGTCATGAGTCCTGGAAAATGTACCACAGTACTTAATTGATATTTACTCAGTGACATTTATTAATTACAAAATAAAAATGTGTCGCATATAACAAATGTTGATAAAGTCAATTTATTCAAGGACTATGCACATGTCTTGTTTTGCACTAAGATTTTAACATAACCAAAGCATTTCATCTGTTTCACTGCTCTTTAATTTTTTCAAAATACTTCAAATTTGCTTAGTAGCAGCCTTATGCCACCCAATAGAGAAAAATAAGAGGATATGAATAATAGATCAAATGCAAGATAAATTCTTGCATAAGCAGAAGTTGATTAAAATTCCTCATTTAAAATCTTGCTAATTTTCATAAACAAGTACAGTTAGTAAAAATTCAGATAAGCCACCTCAAGAAACTTTCCAGAAATATTCAAAGCCATAAGAGGTATTAGTAGGATAATCTGGAAAATCTTTTATAAAGTTAAACATACATTTACCATTCCATACAACCCATTTAAATGAGCAACCCCACTCCAAGGTAGATACACAAAAGAAAGAAAAATATTCATACAAAATCTGTCCATGAATGTTCATACCAGCTTTACAACTGGCCCAAAGGAAAACAGACCAAATGTCCTTTAATTTGCTGAAGTGCAAACAAACTGTGATACATTCACACAACATAATCCTACTCAGTAATAAAAGTAGGGATCTAAGGGTACGTGTAACAAAGAAGTTGGATTCAAAAGGCTGTACTACATCTGTTCATTTAGAGGATAACTTGGGAAAGATAGATTTAGGAACAGAAAAAAGATCAGTGGTTGCCAGGAGGGACCAACTACAAAGGGGAAGGAAACATTTTAGAGTGATGCTGATGATTACATGACAGTATACATTTGTCAGAAGTCATACAACTATGTGCTTCTAAAGAAGGAAATCTTGTATGATGCATATTATGCTTTAATTTTTAAACAACTAAGACTACTAGCCACAAACTAAGTCTAAAGGTCCAGTGGCAACTAGAATTTGGTTTGACATTTGCTGAGTCATTATTTCAATATCTGATGGTGTTAGTCACAGAAAAATATAAAATAAATTTGTTGTACCATATTGAATTAACATATTAAAATGAGATGCTTCATTTATTTTTGGCCTGCAAGATTCCTTAAGATTAAGAAGAGCAATATTTTCCATTGGTGGGGGGACATAGACATGAATTAAGCCAAGAGCCTTAAGAATATTGTTTTCTGTATTTTCACTTTTGTGAATTTATCTTAAATTATTAATTGATCTTACAAAGATATTTACTGTAAGGATGCTTACCCTAGTAATGTTTATAGTTGTAGAAAACTGAAAGCAGAAGCAATTTTTATGCTAAACAAAGGTAATGCCTACATAACTTATATGAGTTGAAATTTTTTCAAATATAAGTTTACAGTATTGCATAGGTGATAATCAGTTGTAGCTCTGAAGTAAAAAACATGAAACATATTTCCAAGAAAATAGAAAATACAGTTTTTTATATTCTTGTTTCAAAGTATAGGCCAGTTGGGTGACCTTGGGCATGTTACTCTCTATTTCTCTGTTAAACAAATGCAACATGCTCTCACATTATTTCTATAAAAATTAAATGACATTTTATGTTTGAAGTTCTCTGTATGTTTCAATACAAATATCAAGCTCTGACTGAGGCTTAGCTTTTACTATTATGCTTGGTATGATTATTATACTTATTGATCTAGAACTACATTATGGTTTGAATCTGGATGTCCTCCCAAAGCCTCATGCAGTCATGGAGGTGGGCTTCAAGAGTTTGTGAATTACTCATGGTCCAAAGTTGGGATTATGGTTCTGAGTGCTACACCCAAGTAGGTGTAGCCGACCTACAATATAAGGGAAGGAGTCTTATATCCGTGCTCCTCCCCTTTTGCCCTTTTACTCTTGTCACTTGGGGCCACCATGAACTGTTGCTCCTTCTACCATAACACCCTGCCTTAGAGCCAGCTGATTATGGACTGAAACCTCTTCAAACTGTGAGCTAAATAAACCTTTCTTGCCTTCTTTTTGGGTGTTGAGTATTTTGTCTCATCAGGGAGAGAAAAATTACCAAAACAGAATTTGGTACCAGGAGTGGGGTCATTGCTGTGACTATATCCGACCATGTAGTTCAAGAGCCTTTGGGAATGGCTTGTGGGAAGAGTTTGGAAAAGTTCAGAGATATAGCCTGAAGGAGTAGAGCTGGGGCCAGGGATTTAGCTCAGCAGTGTAATCACTTGCCTGGCAAGCACAATGTCATGAGTTCAATCACTGGTACAAGAAAAAAAAAAGAAAGAAACAAAAGAAAAGAAAAGAAAAGAAGAGAAAAAGAAAAAGAAAAACAAAAAGGAAAAGGAAAAGGAAAAGGAAAAGGAAAAAAAAGGGAGTAGAGTTGGAACACTTTAGGCTGTTCTGTATAGGAGATTCTGGTCAGAGTTCAGGAGACCAGAAGGCTGATAGAAGTTCTGCTGGTAAAAACCAGTCTTGGGAGGTTTTCACTGGGAAGAAGAACTGCATTTGTTGTTGAACTCCAGACAATGTGTGTTATGTCTTGGCAGAAAGTTTATTTTCATTTTGCTCATGTCTAGAGACTTTGCCTGAGACTGAGATTAAAGGCAGTGGTCTAGTTAATCTAGCAGAAGAAATTTAAATGCAGTCTACTGTTAAGACTGGCAGTTATTTTTGGAGGCTTTTTGCCAGATTTATGTTGCAAATCAAGAGCAAAATGCCCAGAAGAATGATTTAAAATGTTGTGATTGGCCAGAAAGAAAGTTTCAGTAAAGCTGTGAACTGTAAAGATAGAGCTGAAACCTCAATTGCTGAGAAGGAACAGAAGAATAGAAAAGATAGCCTGGGCACATCACAGGAAGTAGTAGGTCCCCACCCTTTGTAGCTTCAAAGCTGCAAAAGTGAAAGACTGCTTTGAGGAGAAAGTTGCTGAGTGCCAAGTTCCAGAATGGCAGTGAAGGCCACAGGAGGTTCCAAAATGGCAGTGGCCACACCAGATTCCAAAATGTGGGGTTATAGAGAATTTGTTCCTCACATTCAGATTCAGAGTGCTCAGTGATCCAGGCACTCAACCCCTATGGCCAAGAGAGTGGAAAGTCTGGCTACTGCTCCTGCTGGCAACAAATATCAGCATCATCCACATAGTGCTGGTTTTGGGTACATAGAGCATGCAAGAATTCTGAGGTTAAAAAAGCTTCTACCCCAATTGTAGAAGGCCTGGGAGGCCAGACTGTGTGCCCCTGAGAGGGCAATATGTGAAACTGTGAGTATGAAGCCAAAGATGCAGTGGAGAACCCAGAAGTTTGGAAAAACCAGGAGCATGGATCATCTAAGGAAACCTTCAAGGATGGAGCAAAGCTAACCCAAGAGAGAAGCTATGGAAGCTACAACCACCAGAAATGCTATGGGATAGAGTCACACCAGCCTTTAGGCACTCACAATTTGCCACAGACTGCTTTGGATGTTCCACATGGAACTCCAGGACTTAATGTTTGCCCTGCTGGATTTTGTACTTGCTTTGGTTCCAATGCTTTGTATCCCCCCGTTTTTACCTTTTGGAATGGGAATTTTTATATTGTACCATTGAATTTTGGAAGTGTTTAACTATCTTTTCATTTGTACAGGAGCTCATAGCTAACAGTTTGCCTTAAATCTTAGAGGAGACTTTGGACTTGGACCTTTCAGCAATGCTGAAATCATTAGGACTTTGGTAACTCTTGAAGAGGGACTAAACATTTTTTGCATTAAAGATGTGCATGAGTCTTTGGGGGACCAGGGATAGAATGTTATGGTTTGAGTCTGGATGTCCCCCCAAAGCCTCATGCAGTCATGGAGGTGGGCTTCTAGAGTTTGTGAATGACTCATGGTCCACTGCTAGGATTATGGATGTGAGTGCTACACCAAAGTGGGTGTGGCCTACATGCAACATAAGGAACAGAAAGAGTCTTCTCTCTGTGCTCCTCCCCTTTTTGCCCTTTCATTCTTGTCACTTGAGACCACCATGCCATGCCATCCTGCCCTGGAGCCAGCTGATTATGGACTGAAACCTCTACAAACTGAGAGCTAAATAAACTTTTCCTCCCTTCATTTTGGGTGTTGGGTATTTTGTCTCAGCAAGGAGAGAAAAGTAACCAAGAAAACCACACTCATGATGTATTCTTATGTGAATAAAAGTGGACTACCAAAGAGGTCATACTGGCATACCCTATACATGCAATTATTGTATACACACTTGCAGAGGCCTAAAATTTACTTTAAGAAAATGTTTACAATGATTGCTGTGATGAGATGGAGATATTTTCTTGTGATGATTAGGCTGGATTGTCAATTAAATGGATTTGGGCACCACCAGACAGTTAGTAAAGCACACTGCTGGTGAATCATAGATGTGTGACCTTGAGGTCAACTATGTGGTTCTAGTCCCTTCCTCTTTGGCACAGTTTCCCTTCTCTGCTTCCTGACTATCATGTGCTGAATATCTTCACTCTGGCATGTCCTTTGGCCATGGCATTTCTGTCCTGGAGTCAGCTGACCAGGGACTGAATTCCCTGAGTCTGTCAGTCTCTCTGTTAAATTGTGGTAGTTGGTAACAATAAAACTAACACAGTCCTATTCATCTTCGCAGTGCTCAGGGTCAAACTTAAGACTTTGTGTATGCCAGGAAAGCACTCTACCACTAAGCTACATATCCAGTCCTAAATTTTCAAATTTTGAATCTTGTATACAGATTATCTACTTTTTGATTGTTTCTTTAACCAATGCAGTTAAAGCCAACATTGTTTTTGTCATAAGACTAACGTAGGTCATTGTTTAGTTTATTTTCCTAGTTTTAATACAAATTTTACATCTTTTTCTACAGAGAGTTTTCATAATATTGTGGTGTCCCTGATTGAGTAGAAGTTCTCAATACAGCTTCTAGGATGGTCTACTCTATGGAAACATATCTGAGAGAAGAGATGTTGAATAGCTGTGAGCAGTTTCTCTTTATAGTATAAAATGTTGTGTACAATGTATAGCACCAATTAGGTATGCATCAGAAATAAATTTTAATGTAGTGTTGTTTACTCTTTCCTTAACTAATGGCTTAATGAATCATATAATTTTGAGATGCAGTCATCAACTGTATATTAATTCTCACAAATGAAATGAGAACGCTTTTTGTCTGCATTCAAATCTGAAAGATGCATTACAAAAGATCTATTGAAAAACTGGGAAAAATCTGGCTTTTATTTTTCATGTAGTACATTATGATTCATAAATAGTGTGAAAAAATAAATAGTGAATATATAGGCATGCAAATAAGAAAAATGACATATGACAAAGTAATAACAGAATGTACTAGTATCATTACCCTAAAAAATGCTAATGTCTCTCGGAATTTTTATGCTTCTCTTTTCAATTTACTTTTTAAAAGCAAAATTTAACAAATGAGAACACAGTATAGCATATAAATATTGATTTACTTCAAATATTTTTCTTAAATGTTCAAAGTTTAAAGAAAAATGTCTAAAATATGAATATAAAGTTTCTAGCTCCACTAACTAGTTCAATATGTAAACACTAATAAAGTTGTTTTGACATGGTCCTATATAACATTTATATTATAATTCATCAACTCTGTAAAACAAAGATTTGCATTACAGAAAAGCAACTGAATCTTAAAGAGATCGCCAAAGTTATTCATGCACAATATTCAAAAAAACTCAAAGGGATTATCACAAGGAGCATGGCAATGCATAATCGTATTTGTCTTGGCAAGAAACCACAGGATTGTTTTGCTGTTGCTATGGCACTAATGTATGCAACATTTTATACTACAATATTTTTGCCACATGTGCCATGCACGAAGCACAAAGAAGACAATATGCATAAACTTTTAAATTCATTAAATATTTTTATAGGGTGTCCTAGTCTGAAAAAAGTAAAACAAAACTCTCATTAAGGGAGTTAGTATTGTTGCAGGAAGTAATTTGTGTGAAATACCCACTGTATACTAAAATTTTTGCCTGTGATCTGTTAATTTGAATCATCACCCTACGTGGTAACCATCACTGTATCAAGTTTTTAGGGAAGAACAAGAAGAGTTTATCTAACTCTCCCTAGTTATCATGTAGATGAAGCTGGCTTCAAACCCAGGGTTTCCAGCAGCTAAACATTAGTTCTTTTTCCATCCCCGCTCTGATTAAATTTCAGCTCATGTATCACCTTCATTCCTGTAATCTGTAAAAGAATCGACGTAAAGGTCAGTGCACATGCTTCCCTGGATCACAGTGAATTCTCTTAGAATTTTTCTATCTACATAATTTGCTTTTGCAATCACCACGAGAATTCAATATTAAATTAAATTAAATATGGTAATTTCCATCTGTAATTGTCTATTCACAGTATGACATTTCTAGAGTTTTGGATTGCTATCACTGCTTACAACTTTTATTCAGCCCATGCATCTATTAAGTAGCATGTTCTTTGTTGATTGGTACAGGTTAAAGAAAAGTTGCTTACTCTGAATATAAAATTAAGTATACATCTAAACTATACCTGTCACTATTTTCTTTCTCTTGTTGGCAAGGAGAAATTTTCTTTGTTTCAGTTGATCAAGATCATATCAGTCAAAGAAAAAATAATACCCAGGTTTAGATGGAAAACAATTTTCGAAAAGCATTTCATGTACTTGATGCTACCAGCTTGAACTTTCAAAGTTATCTCAAGTTAGTCATGGTAGCTATTAGTGGCTTGCTGTAGCTGTCTTAATAAAACTGTGTGGATATTAATTCTACATAGATCTATTGGAAGTATTTCATTATTTATAAAAGTCTTTCCATACATGTATTTATTTTCAAGTGTATTTGTTCACTTGATAGGTAAAGGGCCTCTTTCTTTAGTTTTTCTAAATGGCATCAGTTAAAATCAATAATGTGCACATTATTTCCCATGTGATGGCCTATACTGATGTATGGATATTGGCATCAGACTTTTAAAGGAGAACAAGGACGGGCAAAAGAGAGAGAAAGGACAAAAACCTCCATACTTGGCTATGGGCATGATGCAATTTGACCTAAAAGAATCGCTTAAGGATGATCAAAGAATACATTACCCTTCAGAATTAGGAACAAGAGAAAGCTCAGTAAAGAGGGTAGGAAAGCATTAGAGGAGGGATCGGCATATTTTCTGAGGTGGGCGAGGGCTGGGTTCTCAAGCACACACTGGTTAGAAGCCCATTTCTACTGAGAATCACCGGAATGGGTGAGATAATTGCTCTGGTCAGAATCAGCCCCTGACCAAAAACAGCTATGCCAAAAGATACCTGGATCATCAGAATGACTAGATATGGCTTTATTGATCCCTGGTTGACATCATCTTAGCATTCAACTGGAGTTTTACAATATCTTTGATGATCCTTTTGTTTCTGGTTTCCATATACTGCTGGCCTTCAGTTTATTCTCCATTCTGAAAGTGTTCCTTTCTTAAATTCCTAATGGCTCCCAGTTGCTCAAAAGGTAAAAGTCAACTTTTTAAGCTCAAATGAAAGATTCTTTAAGAATTTCTATCCAAAATGACAGAGAATATCTTTTTATATAGTTATGTCCCATTTGTATTTGAACTTTAATGATCTGACTATTCATAAATATTACCATTTTTAATTAGGATGCTTCATATATTTTAGACACCAACATTTTAGTAATTTGGAAATTCCCAATCTTACACTTGTTGGTGTTATCTAGATTTCTGTTTTATCTTGTTATTGTTATATAATTTTCTTTTGTTATATATCTTGTTTTAAAATACATTTTATAATTTGGAATATTTCAGTTACCAAATTTTACTATAGATTATTCCAATTCTATACATAAATAGCTTCCCATTGGGCTTGGTGGCACACACATGTAATTCCAGCATTCCATAGACTGAGGCAAGGGGATCACAGTGCATCTGAGGCCAGCTTAGACTACTTAGTGATTTCAAGGCCACCCTGAATTACTAGTGAGACCCTATCAATTCATTCATCTCATAACTGCTCTAATTTGAGAGCTGTGAACACTAGTGTATTACTCAGTTGATAACTATTTTCTGGTAACTTTTTATGAAAGTATACTTTCTGACTTCTTACTTGTTTTGTGGTAATCTTAATATCTAAAGGACCTTTTGGGTGGAACTAGAGCTTTTACTGTCACGAACTTACTCCTTGCAAATTCTGATGACATTACCCCATCTACCATAAATGGAATCAAATAGATTTTGCATCACCATAAATGGAATCAAATAGATCTTACATCTAATGTTATGGAGGGAGAAGTCTGAGGCCAACATGGTATTTGTCTTGGGTAGGTAATTTACTTTTCTGACGTCTTGTTTGTATGGTCTCATGCTCATACTATGCTGTAAGATACCCTCAGAAACTCAGTGGTTTCTAACAACAAATAATTATTTCTCCTACTAAATGCTGGTGGCTGGGTTCTATAGTTCTTCTCAGGCTCCATCTTGGTTGCAAGCCTGCTTTCCGTGTCTTTTCATTCTGATCTAGGCTGAGAGACAAGCATTATTTGGAACATGGGCTTCTCCTGGAAAATGCTACAAGATCAGTATTGCTCTGACTGATGAATCAATTCTATTCCTGTGATACTGATCATGTAACCGAAGCAGGATGAGCCCTGTGCTGAAGGAAGGAAGTAATTAGCAGTTGGGAAAAACAATACTGTTCACCACAGTATTTGTAGGATTCTTTCTTGGATTCTTTCTTTAGCTGAAATCCAAAAAGTTCAATGATAAATATATAACTTCTGCTATATATTTCAACTTTACATTGTCTGGTTAATCCTCCAAATTAAAGATGGAAGTATTTATTAGGAAGAAGAGTTTCCTTAAAGTGTATCTCTGAGTGTTGCTATGGCTGCTCTTATCTTCTTCAGAACATACAAAGATTCATGTGTTAGATTTCTGTGGTGTGGCCTCCTTATCTATTGACCTACCTCAGGTCAATTTCAGTCTCTTGTTCTTTTACTACAAAACCTGTCACTAATATAAATGCTTGGACTTTCTTTAGTAGGGATTGTTTCCCTTATGATTTTTAGTATTGGTTTTACAACTTGGCATTATTTGTTTTCTTGCACTAGTTTCTTAATTGTACCAGTTATCTTTCATTTCTCATTTCACATGGTTTGTTTAAGGAGACACTATCTATAATATATATAATCAAATTTCTTACAGTTAATCTTTGAAATAAAGACACACTTTCTTTTTCTCCTGTGTCACAAAATCATTTGAAGTGATTTAAATTGTTATCCTGATTATTCAAGCTTGAAGCAGGATAGATTTGCTCAGTTTATTTTCCTGCAGTGTGTGAGTGGGTATTCATCAATATTCCTGTAACTATTTTCATGAATAGTGAGGAAATCCTACACATAGATTCTGAGTGGAAGAGTTGGATGATATAATTTTAAATCATTATTTTGATAATTTATCATCTTCAGCAGAAAGTGGAAAGAGATTGAGACCATGGACATTTCTAGGAAGAGAACCTTGTTTCTATACAGTTTTACCCCTATGATTGTTGAACTGTCAAAAATCAGTTGATGTATACACCCTGATTTCCCCTCCAGAAGCATGGGTACAATCCTTGGAGGCAATTGTTTCTTTACACACACACACACACACACACACACACACACACACACTTATTTTTTTTTTGAATAAAGGTAATTGCACATCCAGTTTTGAAGTACTCATTCAGCTTAGAAAAAGATTTATTCATCTAGTATGAGCCCATGTTAATAAGAAGCCTCATCAGAGGAAAGCTTCTTACCTGAAGCCCTTTTGGGGGCATTAGCCTATTTTCTAAATCGGCCTCAAAATGGTGTTGGTATGAGGTGTTGAAACCCACTCTAAGTGGAACTCTTAGAATTTCCTCCTGTATCTCATGGTCACTTGAACTGTTAGTAGGACTCTAGGACTTCAGCTACTCCTGTGCACTCCTTCAGTGGTGAAGAAAAAAGTTAGTTGTCTTTGGGGGAAATTTCTTCAAACTAGGTTTACTTTGCAATATATTTAGTAGAAATCCCCAACAATGTATGCTATCTAGTTCTCATTCTTGGTGACACTGCTATTAATATATTTATTCTTTTTAATACAAGAAACTAATGAAAGTGAAAAATGCAAATGGTTCCATCTTCATTTCCTAGAAGGAGTGTTAGACTTGTTTCTTGGACTCCCAAGGATAATTGATGCTTCATGTTTCTGAAAATATACAGAAGGCAGCAACACTGAAGGGTTTCTTTGGAATGCATGAATCCTTGAAGGAGGAGCCAGAAAAATTGTGTTATAAAGAGGTGGTGACCCACAAAGAGTTAGCTTTGGAGGTTCTTGGGTGGGTGGGAACTTTATAAATTCTACACATAAGAGGCATTTGCACACTGCTGCCACGCAGGACCTCAGGCTGATAGGTCCTACCAGGGGTGTGGCTGTAGGTGTGCCAAGGAAAGTGGGACCTGGGGTGTGAAGGTGCCGAAGCTACCACCAACCAAGATTCCCATGCTTAATTGAGCAAGAAAAATAAACCAAACATTTTCAGAAACATCACATGAACTGGAAGAAATGAGTACAGGAATTTAAATTACCATAAAGGAATTTTTTTCAAGGGATTTTGGTTAATCTGAGCACATCAGTTTGTTAATCTTATGAAGAAGCATAACCAAGACCTTAGAAAGAAGTTTTAAGAAAAATGAATAATACTTTAAAATTATAATTATTCTTGGTCATATATTCAGGAATTGCATGTCATTTCATATATAAACATAGAGTGGGGAGGAGAAGGAAAGATGGGGAAGACAGGAAAGGGAAAGAAAGGAAAGATTGAGGAATGCGGATAAAGTCTTGGTCCACTATCTCAGCTGTTTCCTTAGGTTTAGGCATTGCTCTGATTATCTATGTATGCATCTATCTATCATCTATCTATTATCTATCTTTTATCTATCATGTATGTATCTCTCTATCTACGTTTATTTATTTATTTATTTATTTATTTATTGGTACTGGGGATCAGACTCACGACCTCACACTTGCTAGGCAGGTGCTCGTGCTGCTGAACTAAACCCCTGGCCCTCTATCTACATTTTTCTCTGTCTCTTTCTCTGCCTGTCTCTGTCTCTCTCTCTCAACCTTTTATCCACATACTCTTTTCTGTCCTACTAGAAGTAAATATCTACCATGACATTTTGAGTAACTCACTTCATTGTACACACACACACATATGCATATGTATGTATGCTTATATACACACACACATACACAGTGGTGCCTTGGCTCATGAACACCTTTGTTTGTAAACAACTTGGTCCACAAAAAGAAGCATTTGGAAAAATTTTGGTTTTGTTTGCAAACTACATCAGGTGACAAATATGCCTGTGCCCATTTGTCCTGCACAAACACAAACGTGACTGTCTGTTCCAAAATGGTGGCACAAATTATGTTTGCGAACTGAGGTACAATGTATATGCACGCATATATTTCTTTTCTTAAAAAAATTTTCTATATATTGGAAAACTTTCTATATCTTGATTTACTTTCTTCATTTTAACTCTTAAGGAGTGATAATAATAATTAGTAAATTTTTAAAATGTCATGGGGACTAAAAGCTGTTTTAAGTGTTTTACTATTATTTTACTAAACTGTCATAAACACCAATTTATGAAAGAAAAAAAGAGTCACTGAGCATTTCAGTGAGTTACCTAAAGTCAAAATTTCCAAAATTCTCAGCCAGTCTATCTCCAGGACCTATGAGCAGAAACACCATATTAGAGTATACTGAATCTCTTCATAGGAATGTGGTGCCATTGCTTTAATAACTCACTACAGATGTGCATTTAGGCTTTTCATGATTTTACATGATTAACAGATGTAATAAAGTTACTGGTAACTTGAACATCTAGTGGACATTGGGATATGAGGGACCAATTTTCATGGATGACTAATTCTTTTCATAAAAACTAAGCATAGTAAATGTTCAGATTCACATAGCTCTCAGAAAAATCATGACTTTTCCTCATAAACTATGGTAATTAACCATATGATGAACTCACTATAATTAAGGGATAAATTGCTGGCATAAAAATAATTGCTTGTATGCTATAATTACTCAGTAGCTTATAGTTTATCAAATACATACTTTTAACTAAGCGGTTATGTAAGTACATAACTTCTAGACAAAACTCTTTGCTTTCTTCACACGGAACTGACAACATGAAAATGATAGCTTGGCATAATAATGCTAAAACTATTGGCCATGCATAACTCTTCCTTTGTTTCCTAACTAATGTTACTATTCAACAATCAACTATTAAGATCAAAGTATTTAGGAAGAATTTCACATTACCTTATTTACCAATGTGAATTACAGTCAAAGCAATCTATTTAATTTATGTAATCCTTATCAAAAGGAAAATAGAAAAAATTATAGTAGACTGCCCTCATGTGATGACCTTCATCTCTTTCTGGCTGATGAGTATGAATAAATGTTTCAGCACAGCTACAAGGGAAGCCTGATATATATTCCTCCTATACTCCTAGCATCTCACCTCCTAACCTACCCATGGTCATGTGTGTGTGTGTGTGTGTGTGTGTGTGTGTAGGGGAAGACCATTCCCAGTGCTGAAAGTACCCTCTGTGGCAACAGGAATGGCACAGTCAGAGAAGGAACCCATATATTGCCATAAAGTGAGAGTCAATCAGTTTCAAACTGGCCTCATTTCCTAACTACCAGAGTGAAAACAAAGCACATGCATTTGACATGAGAAACAGTAACAAAACTAATAGAAGAAAGAAGTTCACAAATACTTATCTCTGGGAACGTACTGATTCTAATAAAATTGCTTCCTTCTACCATTTAGTATTTTAAAACTCACTGTAAATAAAAATGAATTAGCATAAAATCAATAGGAATGTTTAAATCATCTAATATAAGGAATAATGTGACAGCATATAGAAATATTTGGCAACATTGGGGGCTAATAAAAAACTATAATGCAAATAAACATGCTAGAAAACAGAATACTGGTTATTATTCCAGCAAGTTTCAGAGATACAAACAGAAAAGACTAATTGTTACCCTATTTATTTCAAAACATGTTTAAAATCTTTTTCTTAATTGCATTGTTTTCTATCTTTATTCAGTTAAACAAGATGAAATTTTGTATATATTATTCAGTTTTTAAAGCACATATTTTTTCACATTAGGTACAGGTCTCGTATTACACTGTATATTTTTTTCTATGTTGCTTATCAATGATGTGGACTTTTGAAAATAAACACTTGGAAATTCAATTTCTTAACTGTAAATAGGGAAACTTATTTTAATAGCGTATTAGCTAAGCTCCTATAGAAGAGAAATTTAAATAAACAAACGGCTCAGAAGAGAAAGCAGTTCACTTCTTTTTTGGAATCATCTATATAGAGTGGGTATGTGGACTCCACTCTAAGAGTTTATCTAGTCACCCAGACTGGCAAAGTAGAATTGTCCTCTTGCAAAGGGACTCCCAAGACAATTCTAGTCATTAGCTTATTCATTTGGTCAGCATGGGAAGAGAAGGCCCAGGCAAGAGTCTTTAAGGAAGCATACCAGAGGTTGAACTTATTTCTTTTGCTCACATTTCATTGTGCTAAACTTGGTCACTGGTCACACCTGAAAGCAAGAGAAGATGTGCAGTGTAGACTATAACTGGGCAGCTGGACTGGCCTGGCTAAAATTGAGGTTGTCAACTAAAAAGGAGGAAGGGAAGATGGACTATTTCTAGGCCATTTGCAGTCTTTGCCACTATACTAAGATCCAGCTTTAAGAATTGTTATGAGGCCTAAGAATATATCTGTAGAGCACAGAAATGTTTTTGTGGAACTTACAGAAACTATCAGCATGGTATCGGACACCTATCTATGATTGTTAAGTGGTAGCTATTATTAATATTAGAATCATCATTATTATAATTAATTAGCATCTCTAGCCTCACTTAAATGCTTGAATTTTCCTCCATAGGATCATGCATAACTGATTAGGTATTCTGGAATCGCTGCAGGAAAAAAGTCACTCTTAAAGCAGTCATTCCATTGAGAAAAATTTTTTTTCTTCTCCTTTCCAGCCTTTACTTATCTCCTTAAACCCACATTCTTTTCTTTTGTCCTATTTGTGCTCTCTGAGACCCTACAGAACAATTCTGATTAATTCGTTTAACAATAGTCTTTCAGATGCTTATAGGAAACTATGGCTTCTTCCATACATTTTCTTCTCTAGGATAATCATCTTTTGTTCCTCCAACAGTCTCTCATAATCTACGATTTTGAATCCATTCACCATCCTGAACACATTCATTCACTCTTTTTCATCTGATTGAGTGCTATTCTATTTTATCAATCTCTATCTGACAAGCATTTTGCCAAAGGCTTTATACAGTATTCCAAGTTATTCTGACCAAAAACAAGCATAGCGGATCTATGATCCTCTCATTCAGGATATCAGTTTCCCTAAATGGGACTTAAGACCATAGAAATTATTTTGGCAGCTATTCGTGCTTTTCACATATGCTCAGTTGTGCCTCGCTGTTCCCACTGAAGTTTTTCATTTGTGCAGTTAACCTAAATGTACCCCAACCTACCCAAAAACTTACTTTTTTATCTAAATACAAAGCATTTCCTTTCTTTTAGCAAATTAATTGTGCCTTACTCTCTCAAGAACTTTCATCCAATTATGCCTCACAGACTCCCACCCTCTACAAACCTCATTAGCATGTCACTCAACTCCTTATCTAAAACACTGATTAAAATGAAGAAATGGACAGAGCTGAGGAGAAACCACTAGCAACCCCTGGGAAATCATTTTAACTAGTTATAAATGTACCCAACTACATCAATATTATAACTGTTTTACAAAAGTTTCTGACTCTGTGCTTACTGCCATGGTAGGTGAGGCTGTGGCCCTCCAACAAAGTGCTCCAGGGTCTGGTCGCATCCCGCCCAGCTCGAACCGCATGCCTCCTCCAACAGGAGAGTGAGTACACCTCCTGGATTCCTGCTGCCAGGCCCTCATATGCTGAGGTTCATTAAATGTTTATTGAGCCCTGATTATGTGCCAAGTATTGAAAGAAGTACTTATAGACACGAAGCATGAAAGCGATGCAACGTTTTGTGAAGCAAATGCTTATATTTTTAAGTGGGAGCATGATATTGTGTCTGTGTGTGAAAGCCGGGCAGCATGTTTCTTACACGGAAGCGCTGCCAAGTACCGCATGGATTCCATGCACAGGACTCAGCTTTGGACATGAGGGATGCAGACAGATATTTTAAATGCGATATGCATTTTTCTAAGATATTCTATTCAGTGGCTAAATTCTTGATAAATTCTTGCTAAATAGCACATGAAACTGTGAAGTTAAGTAAGTCAACGATAGGTATGCAGGCATACTCCTGATACATGTGCAGAAATAATTATTAATTTGATCTAGGAAACAATGACATTTGAGAATTTAAACTAGGAATCACCTGTACAGATGTTACCTTTTCCAAAGGACTTTCTACTCGAGGAATGCTGATCATTGGCATCTGGGCCAGATTATCCATATGTATATGTTCATTTTCTGGTTGTCTTCCTTTGAAATTATTTACCACACATACAACCTAAAATTTCAAAACAAATTACAGGTAAGTAAAACCATAAATCCTGGGTCTATCAGTCTTTTGATTAATTTAATACATTAAAATATAGTAATAAAGTATTAAAATTACTGAAGAATTGCATGTATAAACTTTGCATTCAGATTTATTTCATACAAATTTTAATAGCTCCTCTAATGCAGCGAGGCTCAAAAATTCATCAATTAGTATGTAGCTCAATTAATAATGACAAATTCATCATTACAAAATTTTCATTAAAGTAGAGTCGATTCTCAAATCAACCCAAAAATAACACCATAACCTTATAAAAATTCATAGCAAGCTAACCTTTCCCTAATGTGGCTAACCTACAGCTTAATTTAAATGCTAATTACTTTCCATCGCTTCAACATTAATCCATTCATGATAAACCTTTTACAATTGGCACTCCAATTCAGTAACATCCCTTTAATTAATCTAGTTTACTGTCTATTATTGTGTCACACATATACTTGGCATTTCAACAATACTTTACTGCGCCTACTACTTAAATAGGTGACCCTTTGTATAAAATTGACCCTTCTTTCAATTGATTATATTACATAGGTGAAAGAATTTGAAGTAAACCATAGTTTCTCATACTCTGTCCGTAAAAATAGTTTTAGCACTGTGAAAAATGCTAATTCCTATGTCTTCCTTTAGAATTTTTCATACGGCAAGTTAAGGATGGGCCTAGGTGTTGGTACTATAAAAAAGATTTTAGAAATTTCTGATACAAGTGGATCATGTTTAAGAAATGGTAAATCAAAAAACACAGAAAAATTATTTACTATCATTTGTTTTATGTTAACTAGTGGGCAAGATCTTGAGTTTTGTTTTTATAAATTTCAGATATTATCAACCAGAATACAGAATTTACTTGCAGGTGCAACCCAATACTCATTTTTTAAAAAGAGTTATCTATAATAACACATTTACACAAAACACTAATTCATTAGAAAGCATTTCTTTAGGAGGACTTATTACTGAATATTTTCAAATCATTTTAGTTATTTTCTAATTTTTAAATGAAATTTACAAATCTCCAAGATACTAACACTTACTCTGAGAAATGCCAGACTATATTTTCTTGCAAACTATTATTTATTTCTTATCCTTCCTTCCCTAAAAGAATTACAAGTTAGAAACATAAATTCTAACAATTTGATAAATCAGTTTTATTGGTGTCATCAATATCTTTAAAGAAAGGAATGACAAGGGCGTGAAGACGGGTACTTGGTGAATCTATGAAATGACATTGCCAGCTTTGAGGCCCCACAAAAGACTGATACTGATTGCTGAGGAGATAGTCAGAAATTTTTGTCTGGAAACAGAAGATAGTATTTTTGGCTTTGTGGGTTTACAGTCTCTATGGTAACTAGTCGGCTCTGCCCTTCTGACACAAAGCAGTCACCAAAAATTGATAAATGAACAGGCATGTTAATGTTTGATAAACTTTTTTTTACAAAAAAAGACAGCAGGTCAACTTTGGTTTGTAGGTGTAGTTTACAGATTAACCACTGTCTACAACACAAAGGATATAATTAAGAATTTTAGCTAAGAGTTACAACAAAGCAAACTAGTCATCTTTCATTCATTCCACAAAACAAAAACACACACATGTATTTTCTATTTCATTTCTAAATAAATTATTGAAAAACTGGATAGATGAAACATTGCTAACAAATCTTCTGAAGTAAAATTTATTGAAATGCGGAAACTACATAGACTTTTGGAACTCATGAAATGAAGTTCATCTAGAGTTAATATGAGTTTCTGAAACTAGTATAATTGGTTTTGTTCTTCTAAACAGAAAAAAGTAAGAAATAACAGCAAAACAGAGTTTCAAAACAGGCTAATAGGAGAGTAATAATGATCAACACATTGTGTATTGTTATATTCACAGTAGTTGTTCAGAGGACAAGATATATGCATCAAACATTACCCAGAAAATTACTAGCACAAAACTTGCCCCTTAATGAATCAAGAGAAACCAGCTGTATAACTATCTTAACTGTCTTGTGTTTATATATTTTTTTCCTTTTCCTTTCCTTCCTTTTCCCTTTCTCCTAACACAGTTGTTCTTTTCTTTAGAATAGTTTCTTCGATATTCACAATATCTCTTGTACATTTTGGATCTTATTTACTCTTCAGATTCTTACACTAGTAAGACAAAACAGTGTTTACACATGTGGGTCACTTATAAGCATGGTCTCAAGTTGCATTCATTTACTTATAAAAGTCTCAAATTTATGTTTTTTTATGGACAAGTAGTATTCTATGATGCAAAAAAAAAAAATCCTTTTTATCCATTCCTTGGTTGATGGCTATTTGGAATGTTTCCAAAATTTAGCTATTACAAACTGTGCTGCTACAAACATAAGTGAACATAGATCACTGTAGCACGATGCTTTTTAATTCTTCTGGAAAGATATCTAGAAGGGGATTAGTTGAGTCAAATGGGACCTCCAATCCTAGATTTTAAGAAATCTCCACACAGATTTCCACAGTGATTGCACCACTCTGCATTCCCACCAATAGTGGAGAGGGTTTCTTTTTTCCCCACAGCCTCGTCAGCATTTGTTATTGGTTGTTTTCTTGATGCTAGCCATTCTTTCTGCAGTGAGATGAAATCTCAGTATTGTTTTAATTTGCATCTCTTGAATGACCAATGATGTTGAATGTTTTTTTCATATATTGATTTGCCATTTGTATTTCTTCATCTGAGACATGTGCATTCATCTCAAATGCCCATTTTTAGATTGGGTCTTTGAATTTTGGGTGCCTGACTTTTTTCAGTTCTTTATATGTTCTAGATATAAGTCCTTTGTCTGAGGGACAACTGGCTATATATTTTTCCCACTCTGTGGTTGTCCTTTCACCTTGTTGGTGATTTCTTTTGTTGTGCAAAAGCTTTTTAATAAAATGAGATCCCATTTGTTGATTCTGTGTTGTACTTCCTGTGCTGTTTGGGTTTTGTTCATGAAGTCTCTGCCTATATCTATGTCTTCAAGATTTCTACCTATTTTCTCTTCCAGTTTATTTAGTGTTTTTGTTTTAATGTTTAGATCTTTGATCCATTTGGACTTTACTGCATGGTGATAGACATGGGTCTAATTTTAGTCTTTGGCATATGGAAACCCAATTTTTCTAACACCATTTATTAAAGATTATCTTTCTTCCAGAAAACATGTTTAGCTCCTTTGTCAAAGACAAGGTGGTTTAGTGTGTTTGTAGTTGCATCTGCATCTTCTATTCTGTTTCAGCAATACTCAGGTCTGTTTCTTTGCCAATACCATGCTGATATTATCACAGTAGCTTTGTAGTATAATTTCAGGTCAGGGATTATCATGCCCCCTGACTTGCCTGTGTTGCCCAGGATTGTCTGGAGGCAAGTATTACCCTGATTCAAAAACCAGAGAAGAACCCAACCAATAAAGAAAACTACAGGATAATTTCCCTAGTGAACATAAAAGCAAAAATCCTCAATAAGATAAGCAGAATGCAGCAAATCATCAGAAAGATTATATTCCATGACCAAGTTGGACTCATAGCAAGGATGCAGGGATGGGCCAATATATACAAATCAATAAATATGCACACCACATTAACAGAACCAAGGACAAAAATCACATGATCATCTCAGTAGATGAAGGAAAAGCATTTGACAAAGTCCAGCACTCATTCATGTTAAAAACCCTATAGAAAATTCAAATAGAGTGTCTTAATCTGATTTAAAAAATCTATAACAAACCAAGAGCTAACATTACACTAAATGGACAAAACCTGAAAGCTTTTATTCTAAAATCTAGAACAAGAATGTCCACTATCACCTCTTCTGTTCAGTATAGTTCTGGAAACATTAGTCAGAGCAATTAGACAAGAGAAAGAAATAAAAGGAATAAGGATAGGAAAGAAAGAAGTTAAATGATCATTATTTGCAGAAGACATGACACTCTACATAGAAGACCCTATATGCTCCACCAAAAGACTTATAGAGTTCATTTGGTTATTACAAAATTCAGTAAGCTGGATACAAAGTCAACGCTCAAAAACTGATAGTATTCCTGTACACAAATAACAAACTCAAACTCAGAGAGAGAGAAACTAGAGAAAACACACCCTTCACAATAGTATCCAAAAATATTAAATATGTAGAAATCAATCTAATTAAAGAAGTAAAAGTTCTATACATTGAACACTATAGTACTCTGAAAAAGGAGATTGAAGAAGGTAGCAGAAAATGGAAAGATATTTTTTGCTTTTGGATGGGAAGAACCAACATAGTGAAAATGGCCATACTCTCAAAACTGCTATACAGATTTAATGTAATTCTGATCAAAATACCTTTACCATACCTCACATATCTAGAGAAAACATTCTTAAAATTCATTTGGAACCAGAAGACAGTTGAAATAGTATAATTGCTTTTAACATTATTTAGGTTTGGAAAATTCTTTGAAAGAATCTATAGGTTATCTCTTTGCCTGTATAAAAAGTTAGGTTCAGCAGTATGTGCTGTTGCTTGCCTAGAGTCTAAGCACTCTGGGAACCTGAGGCAAGATTTCAAATCCAGCCTGGAAAATTTAGAGACTTAAGAGACTCTGTCTCAAAATTTCAAAATTACTTTTAAAAAGGCGTGCTGGATATAGCTCAGTGCAAAGGCTGAGTTTAATCCCCAGTACAGAGACAAAGAAAATAACAGCGGGAGAGAGAGATAGACAGACAGAGAGACAGAAAGAGACGGCGGGGATAGAAGGAGCTCAGAGAATTCATATATGAAAAACTTAACCCATAATGCAGACTTACTGAATGGCAAAAATTGGCATAATAATTATTCTTTACTCTTGATATTTAAATTATAGGGGAGGAAATTAGCATATCTTCTGTAGAGTCTTCTTTAGAGTCATATTCAAACATTTGGTAAGTTATCTGCTACATTCACAAGTCCAGAACTGACTTTTTGTTAGTAAAAACAACAAGAAAGAACAAGAGGCTTGGTTTTTCGATCTTGAATCTGTATTTTCTCAGACAGTTCTCTGGATCCTTATTTTTTCAATTAGAAGAGATTGTAGCCCATCACTAAGTGCATTTCTTTGTCTAACAAATGCATGACAAAGTCGATAAACATTCAGCACTAAATTCAAGATTTACCCATCTCCTGCACTACTTTTGGAGGCTCTAAGGAAAGACTACACTCCCCACCACCCAACCTCCACCACCACGATGCAGCTGTATAAGGCTGATAACTTTGGTTTACTTTTACACTCCTGTACTCAACCTCTCACTAAATCTGTTAAATTTACTTCCTAAAAACCTTGACAATTAGAAATTCCATTTGATCCAGCTATCCCCCTTGTATGTATCTTCTCAAAAGTGCTAAACACATTATATTACAATGATACACACATAGAAATGATTATAGCTGTGCAATTCATAACAGCTAAATCTTGGAAGCATCCTGTATGTCCATCAAGAGACAAACGGATAAAGAAAATACTGTGTCTATACACAATGGGATACTACTCAGCTACAAAGAACAAATTTCTAGTTGTAGGAAAATGAATACACTTGAAAAATATAATACTAAGTGAAGTAAGTCAATCACAGAAATTTAAATACCACACGGTGTCACTCATTTGAGTAAGACAAAGTATATATAGAGGAAAATACAAGTTTGATAGCAGGAAACAGTGAGCTACATATTATACAAATGGGAAGGAAGCCAGGAGACTAGACGAGGGGAGGGGAGTAGGGAAGAGGAAGTAAAAAGATTTAAGATGTGTCTTATAAAGGCACCAAGTACCCTCAATGAAAGTTCACATTATAAGTTATGGATATGAACTAAAAATAACATTAACAAATGAGGAAAGGGAGTCTAGAAACAGAGTGAGGAAGATGGATGAGGACGGGAAGAGGAGTAAAAAGAATCAAGATATAGTAAGTACATGGACCTAATCACTAAGGTAAGTGTAAACTTTATGTATTACAAACACGTACTAATAAAAAGAAACTTTAAAAAACTTGATTTTGTCTATCTCCTTCATTATTTCTCCACAACCAACTAAGTAATCACAACTCCTTGCCCACATCCCTGTATAACTTTCAAAACTGTCCTGCTAAATCCAGTCTTGCCAGTCTACAATCTACTACCTGTAATGATGTGAGAATAGTATTTCTAAATGCAAGATGGATTATGTCATCCTCTTAGAGCCATTTTGTGCCTAGGCCAGATTATCCATTTTGTGAACAGAAGCAAGCTATCTGATACAACTTAAGTCTCAGTTTTTATGATATGCAAAATGAAAACAATAATTACACTTCCATGAGGTATTGTACTAATGGCATTAATGTGGTAAAGATCCTATGAATAACTTAGCATTAATATTATCCAACAACCTAGTGTTAATATTATGCAAGTTAATAAGAGAAACTATTGTGGTTCAGTAACCTTGAACTATTCTGTATGACACTGCAATGTATATTATTTTTGGAAGTATTTGGAGTCATACATTTTCATAAAATAATTTAATCGATAACTATTGTTCAACTGTATGTTTCGTATGGGGATTCGGTTCTCTGTCTTGAACCAAATGCACATAAGAGGAGTGATGAATTTATACAATATAAATCCTAGTAAGATAGTAACATGATAGGCTGAAAGTGTGGCAGAAATGAAGGAAAAATGGAAGGGTCAGGTAATCAGGAACACCGCACAGGGAAATCGAAACTGACTTCAGCCAAACAATTTAAATACACTGTAGATGTCAAAGGTGAGGATCACGACAACTAGCACTTTCTTGGTACCAGGAACTAGTCTGCACTTACTACATTTGGAATTTCACTTAACATTTAAAAGAGCTCCTGGAAGCAAATAAAATGGCTATTCATTCATTTGTCATTTACTAAGCAGTCCTTAAGTGCCAGACCCTGTTACTCACTGGGGCTATGAAATGAAGCAAATAGACAATTTCTCTGTGAGATGCTTACGTTGTAGTGGAATTGATAGCAAAATAAAAAACAAAAATGTTAGATGTACATTAAGAGTTGAAATGTGAGCCAGGTGTGGTGGTGCATGCCTTTAATCCCAGCACTCGGGAGGCTGAGGTAGGAGGAGATTTGTGAGTTCGAGGGGGCTTGGGCTACAATGCAAGTGAAAGGCCGGCCTGAGCTACATAGGGTGACCCTGCCTCAAAAAACCAGGGTTGGGAGTTTGACTCAGTGGCTTAAGTACCTATCTGGCAGGCGCAAGGTTGTGAGTTTGATCCCAGGTGCCATAAAAAATAAATAAATAAAGAGTTGAAATGTGTTATGGATAAAAGTAAAATAGGGACTGAGGAAAGGAATCCTCTTTGAGGAGGAGTAGCTGTTTTATACACAGGTCAGGAAAAGGTTCATTATTTAGGAATAATGAGGAGTTAATAGGCAGGCACAAAGTCAAACATACAGCAAATGGCAAAAGCAGAATGTAGAGGTAGATTTTTCTGACTCACTGCTCTTTGTTTTACTCTCTGGAGTATACTGAAGAAAGGACATGCCTACTGAAGCAAATGTGCAAGGGGGGCAGATATTGTTTGCAACAGGAAGAAAGTTGATTAGACTCAAAGTGCATGATTTATATACATAGTGAAGAGGGGAACATAAATTTTGGTGGAAAAATTACAGCCAGGTTTTTGAGGATGCAGGAATGCAGTGGAAGTGTCTGGTTTTGATACAGCAGGAAAAAAGTTTTGGTTTGGTTTTGTTTTTAGCAGTAAGTTGTTATAATGTGCATAGACCAGACTGGTGGAAGGGTGGTATCAGGAAGAAAGTCTGAAGTGAGGAAGCAGCTAAGAACCTATGCACATAACAGAGATGAGAAGTAGTAATCTCTGGAGTGAGAGATTCTGGTTAGAAGAGCAAAGATATAAGACATGGAAGAAACAGATTTTGTAGTGGAAATGAACTTGAATTAGATGAATCACTGGTTGTGGAGGATGAACCAGAAGAATGAGTCAAAGGCAAATGCTAGGCTAAGAGTCTGGGGATGGTGGCGGGGTGTTAACAGAGCCAAAGAAGCTTGGAACAAGTTAATGTTAATTTTATTTTGGAATCACGTTGGAATCCTACACACACTGCAAAATAACTGGAAACACTCCAGGATATTGCAAGCCAGAGCTAAAGTCACTGCTTAAAATAAATGTTCTACTGAGCTGTCCAAATGAGAAATTGGGTAATCATCATAGAGAGCTCCCTCCCATTGCCTTGCCTGAATCACCTTTAATGCTCCCTTAGGCTCTGATCTATTCCACCTCACCAATTCATTCACCTGTCCTCCTAAAGATCCTCCCCTCTCTTGGTGCCACTGAGGTCCACCTTGCACCATTTTATTTCCCTGGCTCTGTGTAACCTGTCTCCTCTAGTCTCACTTGGAGTTTTATTTTCTAGCAAACATATTTCAAAGCACAAACTTAGCATAGAGTAAAAGGGAATGAGATAAAACTATAATTTATGGAACTTCTTTGTCATTCAGGTAGCTATTCACCAAACATCCACTATGCCTTTTAATCTTTATAATTCTTAAGAATGATTCTTTTTTTTTTCTTTTGGTACTGGGGATCAAACTCACAACCTTGCGCTTGCCAGACAGGCACTTACACCATGAGCTAAATCCCTGGCCCTATTTTTTGAGACAGGTTCCCACTATGCAGTTCAGGCTGGCCTTGAACCCACTTTGTAGTCCAGGCAGGTCGCGAACTCACGAGGATTCTTCTGCCTCAGCCTCCAGAGTGCTGGGATTACAGGTGTGCACCCCCACATCCGACTCTTAAGAATGATACTTTAGGGAGGGTGTGGTTAGTCTTATTTAAAGGAGCTACTAAGGCTCTAAAAGGATAATAACTCAATAGCACAAGCTGAGTACTTCAGTAAGTTGGGATTTAACCAGACTGTGTTTGTTTAGAGTCAGTTAATGTCTAACAGTGGCTCCTGAATCACTCACATATTTAAACAGAAAACTAAGTAATTTCATGACAAACAAGGTCATGCAGGATACTTCACCCATGACCTTTACCAGTCCCATCTCTTGTCAGCCATGCAAGAGAGAAAACTGCTGTGCTCCTACATGAGCAAGCTGGGCCTGCCCCTGGAACAGAGCAAGGGCTCTGTGTGTGCCAGGGTTATGAAGAATTTTGTCCTGCCTTTGTGCATTGTGCTCTTCACCCCTCATCACTTGTGCCAAGCCTAGACTGACATACTTTACGCGCTTGAAGAGCTTACAAAAGGAAAGCTGAGATATCACCTCTGCTTTCTGATCTGTTCTTAAACCCAACAAAGTTCATCTCTTGAATAGTGGTACTTCTATCATTACACTTAAGCCTCTGTAAAACTTTATGTCTGTTTTTCCCACCAGGCTCTGATCTCTTTAAATGCATGGGACTATATCTTTTTCAGCTTTTTGTCTCTAGCACTAAACACAATGCCTACATTAGGATAGATATGTTTGCTTTATGTGGAAGAAAAGGAGATGACATTAAGGAAATAATACCAGTTACTGCTTCATTCTTTTGGAAATAGGTTATGTTTATCTGAATTTCCTTGTATCTCCATTTCTTGGCACAGTGCTTCACACCTATAGGCATCCACACTCATAAATTCTTGAAAACGAACACATAAATGCATGTTTAGTTTAGTTATTATATGGTTAAGTCACTATCTTGGCATGACTTTTTCATGAAGTCATTTTCCTGGATATGTGGCAATGTTTGAAGGGCAATCTTGAAGTGTCCTCAATGTGCTCAATGAGAAGGTCTTGTGTATGCACAACAAGGGTCCGTAGTACACCACTACATGGTTCTCAGATTGGGAAGTAGCAAGGAAGGCACCACGGTTTTGGTTTTGACTTTGCAAGGTATTTAAATGGTTAGGAAAAGTAATGGGAAGATGGCAGGAAACAGCCAAAAGAAGAAAAACAAGAAGGCTGATGAGATGCCAGGGAATAAATTCTGGACCAGGGGAGCTGAAACGCATTAACATTTTGAAAGTTTTTACTACTGATGTGTTCTCTGCTTCTTCTTAAGATTTATGCATGATGGTCTTGTTTCATTTTGTTTTAAATGTTAACCAGTTTCAACTGTGAAGAGTGAAATCAAGGAAGAAGTTTTGGTTGAAGTCTAGCTCCCATTTTTTATGAACCTCCAGGATATCTCTAGAAGTGAGGTGTTAAACTGCTAAGTGTCACCTAAATCTGTTTCTGCACTTGGACGACAAAATTTGGCCTAAAGCAGTTTCTGTATATAGTGATAAATATTCTAACTTGGTATGTAAATAAATTGGAACCTAATCTACAACAATTCCCCTGAAACTAGTCAACTAAATCTTAGTCATTCATATAGCTGAACCTCCATCCAATCAGAGGCTGAAAGCTGCCAAAATAAGACAAATGCTGAACACAGTCAATCAGATTGTTCCTTTATGTCACTTCATTTCCTTTGGCTATAAACAAAACCCATACACATGCTAAGATGGGGGATTCAACTTTGGTGTGCCATATTATTCAGCTTTAAAAATTTTGTCCCTCAAACGTCATTGAATTTAACTCATCTCAGCATGTTCTTTTTTTGTTTTGTTTTGTTTTGTTTTTTAATAGAGGGTAGGGTCTACATTTCCCAGTGTCACTAACAGTTAAAATGAGTGACATCATACATACACACACACAAATGTATAGCATGTAAAACAGATATAAGGTCCTCATCACCACTTTACCAAAGAAAAGTCTTGAGGAAATAACCTACTTAAGATATAGGTGCATAAATTATACTCAAATATTCATCAACTATATATATATAATTTTTTTTGCTTATGGGTTATAAACTAGTGAAAGAATGTTGAGGAAGGAAAGGTTAGAGTTAAAAGCAATTCAAATATAATAAAAATGGAAATAAAGTATTTCTTTAATTATAATATGTCCATACAGAACTACATCTTGATTTATACTCTATACATTTTGTCAACTAGGTAAAATATTATATGACCACATTTACAATGTATTGGTAAACTCTAACATGCATATGCCACAGTCAGTACCTATCTAAATATTCCAAGGATACTTTTTAACAGAAGCATAAATGTTTGCTTCATTAGAAGTCTCCTAGTATGCTCACTGCACAGTAAAATACAATGTGAGATGGTGCTGTCTTAGCAAGTACCTGGAAATGTTTAGCGTGAAACAAAATGGTCCACATCATACAGTAGCACTGTCGGAAGCCTGTGAGATGCAGGTTCTGGCAGAAGACAGGGCCAAGGGACTAGGAAACTCTGAGATGCTTAGATAGTCAAATACAAACCATGCTGTTACGGTTTACACACTGTGTCAACTTGAGAAGTCTAGAAGCTTAACTAAAGGATTCAGCAGCTCTATATCCTGGGGTGTAGAGGACAAGCCATTACCATTCTAGGATATTGTTCATTGTGTCAATTTGAGAAGGTCAGAAGTTTAACTAAGTGATTCAGCACAGGGGTCAAGGTCCTTAGTTTGTAACATCCTCAGCCTGTGCAAGAGGAGGGCACGCAGATTAGTGTGAGTGCTACACCCACCGCAGGGGAATAACCTGCACACAATAAAAGGCAAGGGAAAAGGGGCTGATTGCTGGTTCTTCAGAGGAGCTCCAGTCTTCACCTTCAGCTTGAACATTGTCTCCTGGCTGCTGGCACAGACTGTTCAGCTTCGGCCTGAGGCTCTTCAGCCTTCATCGTAGACTATTCAGCCTTCTGTTGTAGATTCTTCAGTGTTCTGTCACAGACCCATTGGCCTCCTGGCAGGGACTGGCACGGGACACTGCAGTAAGCTCCAGCCCTCCAGTGTGCAGACACCCTCTGCACGTTCCCTCATTTGATTTTGTGGCTGACCACTGCAAGCCAATCTTGTAATTTCTTATATATTTGTATATCTTGTGTTATATCTGTTTCTCTAGTAAATCCTGACTGATACACATGCTAAGGAAATTTTTTAAATGCCAAAATAATCCAGTCTTAAAAACTAGCCAGGGAGGATTGTTTTAAGCCCTGTTACATTTATATTCTGTTTACCTTTAAAGTGCACAATTTATTTATTTATTTATTTATTTTCATTTCTAGACCTGATTTTAAGCAGAACAAATGGCGAGTGGGTCATGACTTAAAATATGCATTCTGTCATTCAATGTAGTACAATAAGATAAACTCAGGGATTCACCCTCGTATGTTCTCATAGGTAGTTATATAAATTCATTAAAAAAATAATATCTAAATAAATTTGTACTTACCAGAAACACTGCTATAGATATTCCAACCAGAAAGCCTGCTATCACATCTGACCAATGATTTCGATATTCTGCTACTCTGTTGAGTCCAGTAAGAAAGGCTAAACACATTAATCCCAAGCATAGAACTGGCTTAGCAAGTCTGGTTCCTTTGGCTTTGATTGTGTTGGTAATGTACATCTGAAACAGCAAGTAAAAAACATGACTTTTCATGAAGTTGTCTTTCATATTTACTCACATTATGCATATGTACACACACACACATACATATATTTATATATGTATTTGGTTCAAATCATTAACCATAATTTATGTATTTTTAAAGGAAGTTTCTTAAAAGCAGAGTTTGAGTAGCAATTATTTAGTTAAAAGATAAGTCTGTATCTTTGGTCAATTCTTATACAATAATTACTAATTATCTAGGAATGTTGATCATAGAGATTCCAAATGGCCTTTTTTTCTTTCCAGTTTTTAATTTACCTTTTCTGGTATGACTTGAACTTATGTTTTAGATCAATTGCAGCAATATTGTTAGGATGCAAAAATTTATATTTTTAATGCTTTCATCTTTTGTATAAAATACTGGGAGGATGCATCCTTGATAAAACCAGAATACTGAATACAGTTAGAAAAAAATAAAATGGAGATTTCTGCCAAATAAATGTTACTTTGAAGGAGAAATTTAAGTTTCAATTTAGTGCCAATATTTGCTTTTATGTTATTATTTGAAATTGTGGAATTACTTTGTTTGAATTTGTCAGCAAAAACTAGGCCAACAAAGAAAATTATAATGATGGAAATGTGTTAACTAAAACAAAACAAAACAATGAATTGATGCATATATTTGATATTTTCATATATACTAACAAAAAACATATAGTGTCAATTCATAACAATGAATGAATATATATATATATATATATATATATATATATATATATATATAATGTGAGACACCACACTCAAGAATAACTTGGTCCTTCTAATCTGATTAATCTACAACTCAATTGTTTATAATTTAAACCATGTAATATTCTACAAGCAAACCTATTGACTGCACTTGGAATGTGTTGGTCTTTATTCAAGTCAATAGTAAAGTAATTAAAAAAAAGATGGCTTTGATGGTACAATTTTAGATTAGATTTTATGTTGTTAATATCAGAAAGTATCTGGTGCTGATATTATACTCAGAAAAATACTTAGAAATGGATATAATCACTTGACTATTATCCTGAATTTAATAAATAATACATTTACCTAAGAGAATAAACCAAAATTAGTTCCTCATGACCATTTTAGAATGCTATGAAATTCAGTAATTATCTTCTGTATTATTTTTTTCTAGGCAAAATATACAGTGCTGTTACCTACCAGACACAGCTATATGAATATTTAAACAATTCAAATAGTGTGAGTTTTTAGCCAAGTTTTGGCCCTGTGCAATCTATCCCAGGTCCTCATACTACGAAGGGAAAAATAAACCTGGATTGTCTCCAGGTTGTCCTCTTCCTTTGGAGCTAGGTTAGTGTATTCTAAGGTTTGTCCTCAAAAAAGCTTAATAAGTTCAGTCATAGGGGGTAAGCATTCACAAGAAGGAAACAAGAAGAGACATGAAAGTGGAAAAGATGCTTTCACCATTCTGAGACAATGTGTGAAGAGCTTTGTCTGCAGGCAAAATAAGGCAGGGATATCATGATGATTCCAGTTGCCAGCCATGCAGCCAATAAAGCAATTCCATGGACGGCTGGTGCATATGAATAGAGGGTGGGATTTATGCTGCTGCCAGAATTTTCTTTAATACAGTCTTAAAGAGACTCGATGATTCCTTCCCTTTACATTTCTTCACATCTCACAACTAAAGGTAGCCAATCCTTAATAGGACAAAATACATGTGAGATAATCAAATAATACAAATACCATTAATAATAATTATAGCTATCATTTAGTGAATGTCCACAATTTAGGGCAATGTACTAATCATTTACATATCCAACGTAATCCTCAAACATCTCTATAAATTATCATTATTACCTTCCTTGCATAAGTGAAAAAACTGAATCAAGATTAAGCTTACTATGAAGATTGAACAAATTGATGTGCTATTGTTGAGAGAAAAGGTTGTAACTGGAAGTAGGAGGAAAATGTTCAGATGCTTCTGAATCTTAAGTACTTAAGTATCTTACTTTTCCTTCCTTCTTTGTCCATTGATTTCTTTGGGGATGGTGAGAAGTGGTAAAAAAACAAACAAACAAAAAAACATAAACTGAGCATCAGAAAATGAGAGTTCAATTCCAGAGAGAGAGAGAGAGAGAGCAAATGAGCTGGCTTTAAACATAGGAGGATCCCGACTTGAAACTGTTACAAAGCTACTGTGATAAAATCAGCATGGTACTGGAATAAAAACAGACCTGCAGATCAATGGAATAGATTAGAAGATACAGCTACAACTACAAACACACTCAGCCACCTCATCTTTGACAAAGGGGCCTAACATGTACATTGGAAGAAAGATAGCCTCTTTAATAAGTGGTGCTGGAAAAACTGGCTTTCCATATGCCAAAAACTAGACTCATGCCTATCACCACACACTAAACTAAAGTCAAAATGGACCAAAGATCTGAATATTAAAACAGAGACACTAAATTTGCTGGAAGACAAAGTAGGTAAAAATCTTGATGACATAGGAGTAGACAGAGAGTTCATGAACAAAAATCAAACTACACAGGAAACACTTCCCAGAATTAATCTTATCTTATTAAAAAGTTTTTGCATGTCAAAGGAAATCTCCAACAGAGTGAAAAGAAAACTCATGAGTTGGGAAAATATCTCAGCCAAATGTCCCTCAGACAAAGGACTTCTATCTAAAACATAAAAAGAATTTTAAAAAATCAGGCCCCTAAAACTCAAGGACCCAATCCAAAAATGGGCATCTGAGATGAGTACACACTTCTCAATGGAAGAAATACAAATGGCAAAAAAAATATAAAAAATGTTCAACATCAATGGTCATTTGTGAAATGCAAATTAAAACAAAACTGAGATTCCATCTCACCCCAGAAAGAATGGCCAAGGTAAAAAAAAAATCAACCAATAACAAATGCTGGAGGGGCTGCAGGGAAAAAGGAACTCTTCTCCACTGTTGGTGGGACTGTAGACTGGTGCAACCATTGTGGAAATCAGGGTGGAGATTCCTTAAGAAGCTAGGTTTAGAGATTCCATTTGACCCAGCTATCCTGCTTCTGGGCATTTTCCCAGAAGAATTGAAAACATCATACCACAGTGATATAAGTGCACCCATATTTATAGCAACCCAATTTGTAATAGCCAAATCTTGGAAACAACCCAAATGCCCATCAATCAAGGAATGGATAAAAAAGATGTGGTATTTTTACACCATGGAGTACTACTCAGCTATCAAGAAAGATTGCATTGAGACTTTTATAAGTAAATGGACATGACTTGAGATCATACTCATAAGTGAGATAAATCAAACTCTCATGTGTAAATACCACATTGTCTCTCTAGTGTAAGAAACTGAAAAAGTATATTCAATCCAAAATCTACAATAAATCTGTGTAAGGGTAAGAAACTGCTCAAGAGCAAAAGTAACTGGGATAGGGGAAAGGACAAAAGAAGCAAGCAAAAAGGAAAAAGACAAATTTTTTTATATGTATACATAAGATAGCTAATATGACTATACTACTAAATGTATTAGTTATTGAAAAAGAACAGTTAATATTCATATGATTAGATCAATTTTACATGTCTATATCTGTTAATCTAAACAACCCTTTTGAAGGTAACGATATGCAATATTGCAATCATTGTCAAATTCCTCTCACCTTGTTTTGTAAGCCTATAATGTTATTGTATTGGATTTGATGTTGTTGTTTGTCTCTTTTCCTTTTTGGCTTTCTTTTCTGTGTCTTTTTTTTTTCTTAAAAAATTAAAAAAATAAACATAGGAGGATGGCGGACTCCATAATATCATAAAACTGAGGCTACATCTGAGTTTTGCCATTAGGGAGAAAGTGGGCAAATAAAGTACGTGTGCAAAATCTCCTAAAGAATCAGTATGGTTTTGATAAATGGTTTTGTTCTCTTTCTGCCCAAAGGCCATCTGAGGTACCACTCAGCTGTTACTTGTTCAAATTATAGAGGCCTACAGTGGTTTAAAGGCTTAAATTACAACCCTCTGATGTTTCTCAGTTGTGTCCTAAATTGTCCTAGTGACTCAAGCAAGGCTTATAGACAGTCCCAAAATAGCCACTATCCAAACTACTAAAAAAGTGTCTGTATTATAAGTAGTCAGAGATTTGTATTTTCCTGTATCAGATCCCTACTTAATGCTCATAATGAGCACAGCAAATGGGAGGTGACTGGATTTCCAATGGTTATGGAAATTTCAAGAGTTAGAGATATAACTTTAGCCTGAATTATAGCAGTGCTTTATAACACATGAGTTTTTCTGGAATGTAATCACCTGGGATGCAACAAAAGAAAAATTAAAAAATTTTCAGTTGTACTTGGCAAATCTGGTACTTTATAAATATAAGTGGGTTTTAACCAATTTAATTATATTATCTTTACAGAAAGTCTATTATTCCCAATTTGCAGAAGAGGAAATTATGGCATAACAATCTATTAGGCAAGCTGGATATGGGACAGGAATTGATCATGCTCTCTTGGTCTTTAATTCACTTATGAAACCATCTAGGTTAACCAGATGTCAAGATGTAGCTAAAATAAACACAAACAGAATGTTGATATGACTGGAGCAGGATGGTATTCACACAGTCCTCAAGGGCCAGTGGATGCTCCCTGTCTTACAGGTCAACCCACTCAGACATATTAGCAATCTTTATTCAGTCCACAAATGTCTCTTAGCACTAAGATACAGAAGAAAAGCTAATTATTTTCTCCCGGCTGATAACCTGATTCCTCCACATCTTCTTCTTTGCTTACACAAACATACAGTATGGTGCTTGGACACGATGAATAGTTTGAACTAAAAGAGATTGAGAGGCCTCAGAAACAAAATTGCTCTCTGACCTTCTCATGTCCTCTATTCTACACACAAACAAGTGGAAGAATTCTTCCCTTCTCCCTGGAAGTAAGTCCATAAAAAACCAGAATGCGTCTTCCCTACGGGAAATCACAAAACATAGAAAACTTCATGCTCTTTTTTTCCAATCATATTTCTACATGACTGTCCATTCTTCACTGAACTTAAGTATAAAAAATGTGTCATTTCTGAGGTTTCTTGTGTTACTTAAAATTTGATGAAGCACATTTATTATGTGTTCTCTTGTTAACCTGTCGTTTGTTATAAAAGCACAGGCCATGTGTCCTAAGGTAACACAACTTTCTGCCCCTACAAATGTCATAAAGTTTATATATTGCAATCTAGATTGTGCAAAGGATGCAACTATTCCACTTTCTATAATGATCTAAACTTCAGTCTGAGTAGGACTTGGATGGGGAGGGAGGAATATCAATAGATGCTCAGTTATTCACAGTTTCTCACTTTTAATAAGACAACACTGCGGTCTAGTTGGAGGCCTACAGAACCTCAAGACTGATATGGGGAAGCAAACTGATAGTAGTGACCCAGGACTGACATATGAAGTACTTTTCTGTCTTCCTTGCCCTCCACTGTGTCACTGAGACTCTACTGACAGCCACTGTTGATATCCTTGTGGCTTCATGCTGACTCCGTCTATCTAAACTCACAGGCAATAAAGATCCTTTAATCTCCAGCACATCTTCCTTGTAGCCCAAAACTGGCTGCAGGATCCTCTCATCAGTGCCTGATTCGCTGTCTAACCCATCTCACTGCACTTTGAAGGGTGAGTTCTCCCAATTTTTAGCCAGAAATGAGGTAGAAGTTCCTCCAATTTTTGTTATTCAAAGATTACTTCCTCTCTGGGTTCCAAACCTAAGGATGCTTGCCTAGTTCACACAGCTGCCATATATCCTTCTGTCTCCTAGAATCTTCTCTCTCTTCCTAGGTTGACAGCACTGTCCCTTACATTATTTTTCATGTTCTCTCTATTATTGATTTAAAAGATTCAGATCTCCAAATTTTGCTTTTGATGTGTAAAAGTAGTTTTGAGATTGGAAAATCCGGTACCCTCTTGACAAATACCCTTCTCCTATTGGCTACCCTTCTCTGAGGCCTCGACTCTAAATGGCAATTCCAGCTATTGGAGGTGTTAAGCATTAGAACTGTGGCCAGTGTGACTATGGTACTAAATTTTTAATTTTTAATTAAATGTAAACCTCAAAGTACTTGGCTAGATTATTATTAGAAGCCCTTCAAATATTCAACCACTTGTGTATGTACATCTACTTTTTACACTGAATTTTATGACATCTAAGTAAAGTATTTATTATGAAAATTTAGTGATGGAATTGAGGTCCCAAACATACACTAGATTTAGAAAACTGAAGAAAAGGAATAAAAACATAATTTTATATTGGTGCATATTGAAATAATATTTTGGCCATACTGGGATTAACGAAATATGCTTTTAAAATTAATATTACTTCTTTTTACATATTTAAAATGTGCCCATTAAAAAATTTAAAATCACACATATGACTCACTTTTTATTTCTGTTGGATAATGTTGACCTAATAATGAGCAGCGTATTTGAAAGAAAATGAAAAGTGACCAGTGAATATTCTGAAAATATAATACCCATTTCATCCTTACTGATGTTTTATCTTTTTAGTCATTATATTAGTTGAAGTTGGGTACTGAATCAAAAACCATTTTTTCAGGCTACTTTTCAAAAAATATTTATCTATGTATCTTACATGAATAGTACATAATGTAATAAAATAATATTATTATAAAATTATTTTGAATTTTCTGAGTAAATTATCACAATCTTTTTTTTTCAAGTTCTAGGAATCCCAACAGTTACTTTTAACAATTTTACTTCATTACAGTTAACCCAACTTTTTGTGTTTTATGAGTTTAATAATCTGGACTAAAAGGTCATTCTACCCAGATTAGCTCCATGACCTTAGACAAATTACTAAACTTCTCTGAGTTGTTGTTAAAATAAAAACAAGAATTACACTCATCTTGTGGGATATAGCACAGTAATCACATCTGGGGGGTATAGCTTTTATTGTTACCAAGGGGCGCATCTAGTCTTTTGTTTGTTTTGTGACTAGAATAAACGTAAAGGATTAAATTGGTATCTTTCTATTAAAACTATACATTTGATGGCAGAAAGAATAAATTTATGAGTATGAGAATAAAGGTCTCTGTTGTGTTAAAAAAAATCATAAGTATCCATTTTCTCTATAATAGCCTTAATGGGTACCTAACAAAAGATTACATCGTCACAAACACAGAATTTATCCTGCAGTTGACATCTGTGAATGGGTAACATTAGGGAGTCATAAATGTGATGTAAGTAACAACAACCTCAGTGTTCAGGACCAGCTGGTACATGCAGTTAGGATCAGAATATGCTCAGTAACTCAGCTGCCCTCAGTACAATGGCCGATTGATGGTCTGTTTGTGAATAACATCCCCTTCATCGCTGATTCATTTACCTTATCCTTAAAATACAGCCATGGCTGGTTTCACATGGAGACCATTTCTCTCCAGTATGACACCTCTGCTAAATGTATGGCACACACATTATTTGTCCATCAACAACAAGAACAAAAACACTTTTACTTGACATTGGCATCTATGAAATCAAGAATGACACTTAACTACTGCTCAACATTTGTTTTCCATATACTGCATAAAAGCAAAGTGATATTGACATAAAAATAGCCTTCTATCTTATTTCAGATTTTGATACAAGATGAAGCAAGCTGTGTGACATGTGAGGAACTACCTGTGAGCAAATGATATTTGATCACAATGATTTCAAGATTTCTTTCACTTCTAAGATTTAGAATTCTCTGACTAGCAAGTAAGGAGCAAAACTTTGTATTAATAGACCAGCCTGAAAATCTGTAAACACTACAAAAATATGCACTAGATTATTAGACTAATTGAAGGATTAGTTTGGCTTAGCATAAAGGCAAACAAAGAAAAGAGAAGTTAAAACTATTAAAATATGTAAATAAGAATTTTCAGTTAAATATTAGGGATAAGAAATTAGTAGTAAATTGGTGACAGCATATTTCAGCTATCTCTGACTAATTCTCAAAACCATTGAATTTATAGTTAAACCTTCAGAACTCAAAATATTTTTCAGACTCAGTTAAAGAAAGAAACTATAATTAACAATGCTGCGATTATCTATATGCATAATCTTACAATGAACACTGTATATCTGGTGATCATAAAAACAAATATTAAGCATTTATAACTGGATTTTAAATTTTGAGATATCTTAAATTATATAATAGCACAGAAAGACTAAAAACATATCTTTAAAAAGTAAATATATTTTTTCAGTGAGGAAGGCACATCCAGATACATACAGACACACACGCAGTGTCAGGTCACTGGGTATATAGGTAAACCAATGGCAGACATGGGTTTGCGATCACCCGCAAAGTACAATTCTACATTTCCACATGTATCATAAATATTAACAGTTGTGTGACATTTCAAAGGCAGCCTTAAAATTTCCAAAAGTGCTAACAGGTTATTTCTGACCTCAGTCTTAACCCTCTCTGGGGATTCACGGAGAAGCTTTTCCAGTTGGGTTCTCAGAAGGGGTGTTTCTTTCTCTGCTGTCATGGTTTGAGATTTTCTTCCTCCCTTCCCTGGATTTTCATTCAGCTGAAAATTGGATATATCCACCCTATCTTGCCATCACCTGGTTCCCAATTTACTTTGCTCCCCTCTCAAGGAAGAGGAAAGTGGAGAGGATGAACTCCCTCCCATAAGCGCTGCTCCCAAACCCGCCAGCTTCGACCTCTTACATCAAGAAACCCCGGATTCTGAGCAAGGGCTGTCTTTCAAAGATGTCAAAAGATTCCTCTGCTTCCTTGCACTTCAAATCATAGTATGCAGCCTCAGTCCTAGCTGCTGGAGGAGAGGCGCCTAAGCATTCTCATTTTGCTTCCCATACTTTATTCCAAATTATTATGAAAAGAATTATCATGTTTTGCATTGTAATAATATACATTGTCATCCTTTGTTAACATATGAAGAATTTCCCCTTTGCCTAAGTGCCTAGGATGGTGCTTTGCTCACTCTCAATAAGCTAGCTAATGCTACAAAATGTAAAATGCATTGCATTTTTATCATGAGTCAAAGACTGTGGTAAGTTCTTTACATGTACGCAATCAAATAATCCAAATAATCTTATGTTATTGGTACTTAACAGGAGGGGTAACTAGGACACAGGAAAATTAAATTACTCACCTATGGACTTACTGCTAATAGGAAATGAAGCAGGATGCAAACTCAAGCAGTTTTCCTGCAAAACCTCTCCTGTGACAAGGATGCTGCAGGCAACACAGAAGTGAGAGGAGGGACGGGGTGTACCCCTCAGTCCTGGGGAGTGGGACTCTTCAAGCAGAGGTTGGAGCAAGCTCTAAAGAGAAATGATGGGGGAGCACCTGAAAACTCTGTGTCAGTTGGAGGCTGTGTGTGAGTTCAGGATGGGGAACAGGAAATTAGTCCAGAAAGATTAATGGGGAAACGTTACTAAAGGTTTTGTGTGCCAAGTGAAGGAGTTCAGATGTTTATTAAAAGGAAAATTGGAAGCTCCTAACTGACAGAACACTGAAGTTTACTGAAAAAACTATTATAACTAAATGATCATATTTGTGTATATTTATGGGGTAAAATGTGATATTTTGGTTTATATAAACATGAAAATTTCAATTAAGTTAATGAACATAGTCACCATGTCACTCATGTATCATTTTTTGTGTGTGGTAAGAATATCTGAGTTTTAAAATAACGCCTTGATTAAAGTAATTCTAAGGGCTGCACTGTCCCATCCTGAATGGGAATGGCTGCAGCTATGAACAGATCAGAATATTTAGGAAACTGAATGCTGAGATTTGTCTTTAAATTGGGTGTATGCCTATGTGCACTATGAATGTGAACTTGGCAGAGACCATGGGTGGATGCAGAAAGCAGAGAGGGAGAAGGAAATCCTGACTCATCCTAGATCTGTTCCAGAACTAGTTGTGATAGTGCAGCCAATGCAAGCTTCAAGTCAGGAAAGCTCTTTTCCCAGCTAGAGGGATAATTATGTTCGGATGTACATGAAGAATCAAAATCTCTGTTGTATGGAAACATAAAGCCACATGTAGTGTTATTGTGCTAGTAATAAATTTTAAGTACATAATGCATTAAATAGGTGTTTGAAGACTGAGTCAGTAATCAGTCTCCATGTACGACACGATAATGGTTTTAAAGAGTTGAGTTCAAACACTAGACTGGACTTTCATGAGGACAAAGGTGATCTCTGACTTATACCCTACTCTATGGTTGGCCACTAGCACCAGGCTAAGAATATAGAAAACATGAATGAATGAATGAATGAATGAATGAATATGCTGCTTTGGAGAATTGTGCTTGTGTCTATATTAAAGCTGCAATATCTAAGCAGGAGATAAATACAAAATTTACAGAAATTTTCACAATAAATAGCCTAACTTTATGGCCTTTTGGCCTTATATGGTACTTTATTTTCTCAGTTTGGGTAGTAGTTACTACAGTATTTTGAAAATGACCTCTAAACAGCTATGCATTTTCTAGGAATCTATTGGTATTTGGAAAAATTAGCACATTTGATAAGCCAAGACAAAAGAATCTACTTTCTTATCTTTCTCTACCCTGCAGAAAGTAGTCACATTAGATGGTTATTATGAGTGGATCATGTCCCAGGCAGAATCAGAGAACCTGAGCTCCAGTCCTAATCCCAGCTCTTTAGAGATGTTGTGTGAATGGCTTATCCTTACTGAGTCTTACCTTCTTCACTTATCAAATGTGCAAAGTAGCCATGTTGCCTCGTGACAGCTCTGCAGTGCCTTACCCGAGCCCTTGAGTTGAGAAGTATTTCAGAATTCAGAACTTATTCATGTTGTGGAAAGGAAATACCATCCATTCATTGCATGGTACCTTCAGTGATCTGGCTGCTCTACCCCACAATGAAACACATTCACATTTCTATGTCAAAACACGTGATTATTCACGTTAAGCACAATAAGCAAAGAATTGTAATTTTTTGTACCCAGTAGATTTGGGTCAGATGAGATCTTTCCATCTAGAAAGACAAACAACAACCTTGTTTTGAGAAGCCTGATTTTTTTTCTCATATTTTGTATTTAAATTGTAGTATTAAGAATAAAGAGTTGTGAAATAGCTTTTGCAAGGACTAGGTGACATAAGATCACTAAAGGAATTCTATACATTAGGAATTGAGCTCCCAGTGGCCAAAATGTGTTCTTCAACTTCCTGCAGTTCCTGTTACAGCAGCAGTAAGCTGTGACTCTAACTACACAGGAAGGGGTTCCCATTCAACTCTGGAAACCAAAAAGTACTAAAGACATACTGACCAATTCAGAAATACAGTGGTTGGTTTGGAACGCTCTTGCCTTTTAGAGAGGCTGAGAGGGTCAGGGTTGCATGTGATGCATGCCGTGAAGTGAGCAAAGGATTCAAGGGTTTGGCCTATGGCACAGTCAGGGAAGAATGCGTATACCTACCTGGCTAAAGCTGGAGAATAATGCTGGGAAAACTAGCTAGGCATGGAGTGCTATATGAAGTAATCTATTACTTATCCTGGAGGAGAAGCATAGTATTTTAGGTGTGTGGAAGATAGAAAAGCATGCAGTGCAGCGGGTGAGGACAATGCAAGAATTCTCAGCATGCACCCCGTCAGTAGAGCAGGACCTACCTAGCAGTTAGTTTCAGAGACATAGAAGTTTACACACATTCAAGGGATAAACTCAAACAGGAATATGAAAGACAGAAGAAACTGCTCCCATAAGCCTGTTCTAAATTGTTTGTTTTTCTGGGAACTAGAACTTGGTTGACAACAGGACACAGCTGAGGGAGCAGAGGCAGGAATGTGTTTGCAGATAGGAGCCAGTGGAGAGAAAATTTCTCATTCCCAGAACCAAACACAGCAAGCAGGAGATGACACAGGTCTTGGCAAACAAGAAAAGGGTTCCCAAATTACCACTGAAAATACAGTGTATTCCTCAAAAAGCTATTGATTAAATGTGAGATAGAAAGAGACATGGATAGAACTCATTCATACGTCCATTTATTCATTCATTAATTCATTCACTTTCAGTAAACTCTTATCATAACTCTACTGTGTTCTGGACACTGTGCTTGGACTAGGGATATGGAGATAGGGAAGTCAATCATTGCTGACTTGAAGTAGCTCTTAGTCTAAAAGGAAAAGGAAACATGTAAAATGATTGGTTATTAAGAATAACTGACATGTATGTTTAGGAGCACAAAGGTTTGCAGAAAATTAAAATTAGGTTGATCAGTAGTTTTTTTTGTTTTTGTTTTTGTTTTGTAGGCCTTAGCTGTAGGAAAAAAAACTCTTTTCCTCAAAAACAAGCAAGTGAACAAACATACTGAAGCAACAACCCATCCAAACATGTGCAGGGTTATACAGAGTTTCTTGTAGGGGCTTTTTGGAAACAAGAAAAGAGGGAAGGCATGGGAATTTTAGGCACTGGGAAAGAAGAGATACCATTGTAGAACCTTAGGAAGAGAGTTACAAATCATCTTACCTTAAGGAAAAATCAGGTAATATGAATAAACCAAATGCAATAGAGAAAAAGTCAATGGCAAAGCACAGTGACATAGGTAAGGAGCTCGTCAGCCTTGTTCTGTGGAGGCAGTGAAGACAGACTAGACCAGCAGGAGAGAACAAGTGATACCACAGGGACAACTCTACCAGCTATTGCTGTAAGAGCACATATTCCAGAACTGCCATAGCACTTACATCTCCACAACAAGACCCAGAATTCTGAAATGAAATTTACCAATTTAAAAAGCTTACCAACCAAGTAAAAATTTAAGTGTGCTAGACAAATCCTAACACATCTGCCCACTGTTAGTCATGCACCAGTAGTTCACCTCCCTAGAGAAGCGAGCAAGAGTATGGAAAGCACACAGGATGCAAATAGATATGCGGGTCCACTGTGTTCATGAAAATGATTGTTTTTAAGCACTATGTACTAGACCCTCCTTGATGTGGCCTTTCAGGGTTTCTCCAACCTCATCTTTTCCCCCTCTCCTGCAGATCTATGCTCCACCCATACTGAACTGCTTGCAATTTGCTCAGAAAACCCCATATTCTCTGTCTCCTTATCTGACTTCTTGCAGTGGGCTGGACACTGTCTTCCAGAAGATATCTCCAAGTGTTAATCCCTGAAACCTGTGAATGGTGTTTTACTTAGAAAAAAGGTCTTTGTAATTATAATTAAGTTAAACATGTCAAAAAGAAATCATTCTGGATTTTGGATGGGCCCGAAATCTAGGAAGTCTCATTGAAAGAAAAGAAGACACAGATAGAAAAAAGGAAAAATTATACAAAAAAAAGGCCCTGTGGAAGCAGAACTCTGAGTTAGGGTGCTGGAACTCAAAGGACACCTACAGTCACGAGAAGCTTTGCATTACAAGGGAGGAATCTTTCAGGGGCCTTCAGAGGGAGTGGGGCCCTCATCAAACTCTGCTTTTGGATTTCTGGTCTCCAACCTGGAAGAAGATACATTTTCTGTGGTTCTAAGCAGCCATATCTGTGGTAATTTTTCATGAAAACAAATGTACTCCTCAACCACTAACCATGCTCACCAGGCTCTCTCTCTGAGATAGCACTTCTGTCTCTTGGAAACCTGCTGGTTGCCCCATCATCCTAAGCCCATCTGTGAAAGTCACATTCTATTGGCAAGGTATAGTGGTTTTTCTTCCCACTCTGTTTCACCTGTGTGGTGCAATTTTTTTGCATCTAAATCTTTAGAACCCCTACATGTTCAATACTTGCTTGTTATGTGACTAATAGGTGAGTCAATTGTTTACATTTCAGAAGTTAGCCAATTCATAATTGTTAGGTTTTATTTCTTCTCTAATATGATCTAAGAGTTGTAAATTGATATAAAAATGTGGCAAAATCAAAGTTTGTGTATTTGGAGCCCTTTTAGAAATGTCTTATCGAACACTAAAATAATTAATGAGACACAAAATGACTAACTGGTCCCATCTAGATTGTGACTATAAAGCAAAAGATAAAGGTCATTGCTGAACAAGAATCCAGGGAACTGTGTGTGACTATCACGCCAATAAAGTCAATAGTGTGATGTGTCTGAAAAGACAAGCGAACTACTAACAAAGAAGAAAACAAATAAAAACAATGCCCAACTTGGTTATTTATCACAGGATTATGTTTGAAGGATTTGTGTAAATATTAGCTCTTTGACACTTCTTGATAACTACGTTTGTAAAGTACTTCATGGTTCACCGAATTGCAGAATTCTAAAAGTGGCAGGAAATTTGCAGAGAATTTAGCTGCTTCTAAACCATATTCCACAAATTCTCAGAAAAATCATTAAAGACCTTCTAGAGTTTTTATGGGGTAAGGATGGATTATATGATTGTATATTACAGAACTGGTTACATAATTTCTAGGGCCTAATACAAAATTAAAGTGAGGAATTTCCTATTAAAAATCATGCAGAATTTCAGACAGTAAGAACAGAAGAGTAAACTCGCCATGGGGCTCTTCCCAATACAGGTGCTGTGGAGCATAAGTTACATACATATGAAGCTGGCCCTGCACATTATGACCTATGTATTAGAATGCTACTCAGCAATTACATCAAGAACAAATGGATTATAACTGATAAGAGAAGAGGCTACTAGGAAACTTTTGTTAGTAATGCAATCTGGTAATGATGAGGACCCAGACTAAGATAAGATTTTAGCAATGGGCGTAAAGTTTTATCATCCTAACATTTTATCACATTTATGATCTAATTTTCTCTATTTTAATTACATGTGTAATAGTCACAAAGTTACAATCAGAGTCATAAATTTATGAGCTTCACAAAATAAGAGGTACGCAGTAAGACAACATTAGGGGATAAGGAAGAATAATTACAAGAACAAGTTAAAAGTACTAAATCTGTGATTCTGTCAAAAAAAATAGCCCAGCTGAATTAGTGGGTGTTATTATAAGTTAAAGCTAATAACAAGAAATACGAGAATGCAGAGGTCACTAAGAACACTTAAATACAAGAAATCTGCCTAAGTTTTTTGTGCAGAAGCTTCCTTTAGTGTCCCTGTCTATTGGAAGTACTATAATCTCCTGATCACTTCTTCCTAAGAAGCCAGCACTGTTAGAACACTTCATTAGGCCATGGTCATATGAGTTGCAAAAGACCACAATGAGAACCAAAATTCAACCCTTGAGAAACTACAGAGATATTAGCCACCCCAAACAAAGGACCCAGTGAAAGCCCTGGAGTTTTGCATGGTCAGAAACCTCAGAGTGTGCGTTTTAGCTATCTGACTGTGTGGGGAAGACAGTGGAATGAAACAGTCCATAGAGTACACTTGAAGGCATACTAGATTGAGATCCTGGCTGCAGTGTAGGCCAGCTGTTTGATTCTGGGCAAGTTATTGTTTCCCTGAGTCTTAGTTTTTTTTTTTTTAATCTCTAATTAAAAAAATTATAATAGTACCTATGGAATACAACTATAGGGATTAAATGAGAGAATCTATGGATACAGTCCTGGCATACACAGTGAAATTAAGTTACCTATGCAGTTGTTTACACAAATATAGTGTGCTGTTTCTAGGAAAAATAAGAACAAAAATCATAAGCTTAAGGTTTTTTAGAGGGTATAACGAGTGTTCTGAAGTTGATTGTTGAAGAGTTCAAAGCTGTGCTGTACAGAATGTTAAGGACATGGCCAGATGCAGTCACAGACACAGTTAGGGACCTCACCAGCCAGCATTTACAAATGCAACTGAGTTGTTTCTACCTTTCCAGGTATGATAGGTGTGGCTGGGCTTGTCTATGGGTATGTAGCAGGACCTGCCAATCCTCTAGATGTTCACTGATCTCCTTCAAGTAGCCTGTCTAGCCATGAGAGTGATGAATAGTTTTCTCATTTGAAGGCAGAGTGATGAAGAGGCTCAGCAGGAAGGCATGTGGGGTTTTATATAAATGTCAGGGTGTATTCCCATTACCTCATTTGGCTCTAATAGAATTGTCAGAGAAAATGCAAATGCTTGATTTATTTAAAGAACTAGACCCATTTATTCAATCAATTCAGTGCTTTATGTAGGGACAGCCTCCTAAGTCTGAGCATTTTTTTCCATGTCAGTATACTTTGAGACTGTAGATTTATTAGGGGACAAGGGCAAGACATCTACTTAAAGCTCTTGGTTTCAAATAATAAGTACTTAATATGTGGTTGTAGTTGTTTGAGCCAATCAACATATCTTTCTAAATCCATTATATTCATGCTGTGGCTACCGTTTTGGTAGCTATAAAGAAATACTTTCTAGCCTCAGTGAACTTATAATTTACTCAATGTAAGAATATAGAAATAAAAATAAAATCAAGCTAATTTTTAACCTTTTATGTCTAGGACAGGATCCATTCCTAGCAGGCCATAGACATAGGCAATAAAGGGTTGCAATAACAAAACCTAGTGTTCCTTGTTATTACTATGCTTTGGCAATTTTGATATTATCAGTAATAATTCACTTCCGAATTTTTAAAAAATCTTTTATTGGTTGTGGAAGGTGATGTTCTACAAAAAGGACTGCAAGAGTCCCCCACTTCCACCTCTCGCTTGTTTAGGACTCCCACACCAAAGAGAGGCAAGTTTTCCTGCTTTTGCAGTCTTGTGACTCACTTGTAACCAACTAAACGGAGCAAGGGTCATACAGTGAGCTCACGAAAGCAGATGAACGTCTGTCTAGTTCATCAGAACACTTGTGTCTAGAGTCTTGTGTAAAACTGGACACCAGTGCCATCATTCACAGTCTTCACCTCTTATCAGCGCAGGTGTGGAACAGGAAGTCCACAATCCTTCGGCTGGATCCATGTGCCAGCTAGAGAGTCAAGTTGGCCTTTGTGTCTTCCCATTTGAAGCCAGAAACGTCACAGAACAGAGAAAGCACTGAGTCACACTGCAGATATTTCACTTATTGAACCCACAGAGTCTTTGGCTATGATAAAGTAGTTGTTTTATGCGAACTTTGGGATGGTTTTACTATGGTGGTATTATTCTATAGTAGTAATACATTAAACTTTATTTCAAATTGAAATAATTGTTGGAACTACTGCTGAGCATTAAAATATATAAACTTCAATTAGCACGTTTTTCTTACACAGTCTCTAATAATTATTTCACTATACTTTGTAATTAATTCAAAGAACCCCCAGACAGAAATTTGTCCCTTGGCCTGTGGGCTCAGGTATGCATATTTGCCTGGAGAGTACATCCACAAAGAGGTTGAGAACCATTCAAGTGCATTTTGGCTATGTCTATGCCTCTAGCCACCGTGGGGCTACATTTAAAACAGATTTGAGGGAAAACAAAACAAAACAAACAAAAAAACCCAATAGAATAGCATAATATTTACAAAGACAAAAGAGAACTTGAGTTTTTTCAATTCTTCCAACCTACGTAAGTACTTGCAGCTTTTATGTATGTTTGAAATTTAAAACAAATGTGAGTGCAAAGTGTATTTTCATTGGGTAAGTGCAAATTTTAGTTCAAATATGAGACAGTGTGTTGGATGTTTATAACTTTGAAATTTAAGAATGTTTGTATTTTCATATAAATATAAATAGTATATTTAAAACTCTAAAAATTTTTAAATTGAAATTGTTATAAAATTTGTTATTTTATGTGTTCTTAATTCAAAACTGAAAAATAGATCTATCAAATTATGGTTATTACTACAAACTGGTTTACTGATAATAATTTTTTACATAGATGAAAGGATAATAAAATGATTTGCTTTGGTGTGTAATATGCTAATATGCTAGATGTACCACTGAAGAAGAGAAGATTAATTTCGATTAAAAAGACACGCTAAAATTTCAAACAGGAAATCAAACTTGATCAAGTTCACAAAGGTAAAGAGCATTTTTTTTCCCTTCAGCACATCTGAACTCCCAAGAAATTCCCTACTTCCACACATCCTATGTGGGAAGCATATTCTACTCTGAAAGCCAACAAAACCTGGATATGACCTTCATCAAAACCTTGGCAAACAGCTGCAGCATAAGTCCCTCACTCAATCAATCAAGTGCTCCTGCAGCTGACACATAGCAGTAAGAATGGAGCTTCCATTGCACTGGCATCAGAGAAGGTACAATAGGAGAGACGGTGGCAGCAGAGATACCAGGGTCCGTGGGTCACACTATTGTGTCCTCACCATAGCCTTCCTGCAGTTCTAATTCTGACTGTGGCTCTGTTTGCTTAACCTCTGTTGCCTCTTGCTCCTTCTCTGAGCTTCATTTTCCAGCCTGTCCATTCATTTCATTTTGTCTAAATCAGCCTGACTCACTTTCAATTATTTGTGTTAGAAAACTCTGACCAACACATAAAAAAATGAATAGAATTTTGACAGAGTGAATAAGGAAGTTGGAAGTAATGGAAATATTGTAGGCTGAGAGAATTCAAAAGCAAAAATATAAAAGTAGAAAAAAGGTTTGGTTAGAAACTGGTAGAAGTTTAGTATAAACTGAGGTCACATGCACTGAGAATTGAGATCTCAACAAAAGACACTATAAGGTAAGATGGGTGTCCCAGTCAAATCTGGCTGCCAGAACAAAATGTCACCCATTGGGTGACTTGAACAACAGAAATTTATTTTCTCATCATTCAGAAAGTTGGAAATTCAAAGTGAGGGTACCACCAGGGTAGGCAAGTTCTGGTGAGGGCTTTCCTCTGGGCTTGCGAATGGTTTGTCTTACTGCTGTTTCCTCTGAAGGACAGAAGGCAAGCTCTCTGGTGTCCTCTTCTTATAAGGATGCAAATCGCATCAGGTGGGCTCCACCTTCATAACTTCATCCAACCTTAATTTCCTCCCAAAGGCCACATCTCCAATGCCATCACTTAAGGGTTAGGGCCTCAAAATATGAGCTGGGAAGGCTGCAATTCATTCCACAGTAGGAGGAAAAAGAGGTTTCAGCTACGGTGACAGGGATTTTTTACAGTGGTGCCTCCATTCACGAACTTAATGTGTTCATGCTTGAAAGACAGTTCAGCATCTGATGCAGAGTTCACAAGCAAAAACAGAATTTTGCCAAATGCTTCTGCTTATAAATTGTTCACAAACAAAAGCATTCATGAACTGAAGTACCATTGAATATCACATGTAAGAATGATGGGTTTTTAGGCAAAGACAGATGTTCTTAAAACTCATGTTTTAAGAGTGCTACCTCAGTGGTAGGGTACAAAATGCATGGGATGAGGGAAGAGTTACGTTAGGAAACTTGAGAGGCTCCTGCAGTACTTAAGGCCAGTAACATAAAGGGGCTGAATTCAGCAAGACAAGCACAAAGGTGAAATGGAAGAGTCTGAATGTGAGAGATACTTCAAATGTGGAACCAAAAGAACTAGACATCTGGATGTGGGTGTGTGAAGAGGGAGGGGTTGAGGATGACTCATAGATTTCAGAGTTGGGTAACTGGGCAGGGAGGAATGGTAATCATCAAATCAGAACACATAGAAGCAAGAACTAGCTTGCAGCAGTAGCAAGATCATGCTTTTGGCTTTTGAAACTCTGAGTTGAGGCAGCTGATGGGACACCACATAGGTATTTCAAGTTAGGAATAAAGTCTGGAGCTCAGCACAAAGGTTAAGGCCAGTTGAGGAGTTTTGGAGTTCATTTAAAATGACATAGAAGTGGGGATGAGTGATATCACTCTTGGGGCAGAAAAGAAGTTCAAGAATAGAAGCACCTTACACTGGAAGATGGTTTTTCTGACATTAAAATAAAACATTTGAATAAGAGATGAAGTAAATTAAGAGAATATAATGTTTTCAAGGTCTTAGAGAAAAGCTGAGAAAGAATGGGAATGATCAAGAATATCAATGCCAAGTACTTAAAGAAGTCCTTAATAAAATCACTGGCAGATGAAGTCTGAGAAGTAGTTTGTGTGTTTGTGTGTGTGCGTGTGTGTGTACATGTTGGAAGGAAGGTCAAAACCAGTGTAGCTGCTTCATAAGGTAAAAAAGTATAAGTAGTTTTTCTAGAAGTTTATTTGCAGATTGAATGGTAGTTTGAATTAATAGAAAGTTGCTGTGTGGTCATTAGTTTTGTGTTTTGATGGTGAAAATTTTAAGAACGTATTTTCCTACTGTCTTAGTTACTTTTTACTCATTGCTGAGACAAAATACCTGATGCCCAAAATTAGGGAAGGAAAGGATTATTTCTTACAGTTCTCAGGGGTTTCAGTCCATACTCAGTTGGCTCCAAGGCAGCATGGCCTGGCAGGACAGCCATTCATGGTGGCTGCCAAAGAGTAAAGTGTAGGAACCTGGTGAGAGAGAGCAAGAGAGGCATTCCTCCTTCCCTTACTCTGTATGTTGGCTGCACCCCTGGGCGGGTGCAGCACTCACATTGCCAATCCCAGTGCTAGACAACAAACCAACCACAAACACCAGACTCAACCCCATCCAAATTATATGAAGCCTTGGGGGAGACATAGGATCAAACCAATACATTCCATCCCAACACACCAAGGACTCATGTATATCCTTTATACAAAAGACATTTAGTCCATTTTCAAGACTGCCACAGTCCTAACAGTCTCAGCATTGCTGAAAAGTTCAAGTTGCAAATCTCCTCCAAGATCTACAGCAAACTCTTAATTATAATCCTCTGTACAAATGAAAACAAGTTAAACACTTCCAAAATGCAAAGGCACAAGATAAACATTACCATTCCAAAAGCTGCAAATGGGAATACAAAGCATTGGAACCAAAGCAAGTCCAAAATTCAGCAGGCCAAACATTAAGTCCTGGAGTTCTATGCTCAGCATCTGAAGCAATCTGATTGCAAGCTCCAAAAGGCTTGAGTTATTTCAACCCTGTGGCACTTCCAGGGGCTTTAACTCCCATAGTTTCTCTTTTGGGCTGGCTTTGCTCTCTCCTTGTAGGCTTCCTTGGATGATCCACATTCCTGGCTTTCTCAAACTTCTGGGTTTTCCACTGTAACCTTGGCTTCACCTTTACATCTTTGCATATTGCCCTCTGCAGTCAGGGTGGAAGCTGCACGTTTTCCTTGCACTTAAAACCAGTGCCATGTGAATTCTGCCAAGGTCTGCTGCCAGCTGGAGCAGTAGCCAGGCTTTCCTCTCTCTTGGCTGTAGAAGTTGACTGCCTGGATCGCTGAACTCTCTGAACCTGATTGTAAGGAACAACTTCTCTATGACACTGCCATTCAGGAATCTGGTGTGGTGGCCACCATTTTGGAACCTGGTGTGGCTGCCACCATTTTGGAACCTCCTGTGGCCTCCATTGCCACTCTGGAACATGGTGCTTTGTGGATTTTTCCTCTGAGCAAACTCTTTCACTTTTGAAGGCCAGAGGCTGCAAAGGGTAGAGGCCTGCTGCTTCCTGGGATCCCCCAGGCCATCTCTTTTATTTCTTTGTTCCTTCTCAGCAGTTGAGGTCTCAGCTCTATCTTTACAGTCCACAGCTTTCCAAACTCACAACATTTTAAATCATCATGCTGGGCTCTTTGCTTTTGATTCACAACATAAATCTGACTAAAAGCCCCCAACAATAGCCAGGCCACTGTTTCAACATTTGGCTGCCTTGAAATTTCTTTTGCCAGACTAATCAGTTCATCACCCTTAATCTCAGTATCAGGCAAAGTCTCTGGGTATGGGCAAAATGCAGACAAACTTTCTGCCAAGCTGTGACACACATTATGTGGAGTCCAACAACCAGTGCAGTCCTTATTCCCAGCAGAAACTTCCCAAGCCTGGTCTTTACTGGCAGGTTTTTTAAAAACCATCTGGTCTTCTGAGCTCTGAGCAAAATATCCCATACAGAACAACCTAAACTGTTGCAGTACCACTCTTTCAGGTGACATCTCTGAACCTTTACAAACTCTTCCCACAAACCATTTCCAAATGCTCTTGAACCACATGGCCAGGAATAGTCACAGCAACAACCCCACTCTACTGGTACCAAATTCTGTCTTAGTTACTTCTCACTCATTGCTGAGACAGAATACATGATGCCCAAAATTAGGGAAGGAAAGGTTTATTTTTTACAGTTCTTGGGAGTTCTGTTTCATACTTAGTTGGCTCCAAGGCACCATGGCATGGTGGGACAGTTATTCATGGCAGCTGCCAAACGGCAAGGCAAACTGGCAAAAGAGAGAGTGAGAGAGGCATTCCTTCAACCCTTACTCTGTATGTCAGCTTCACCCCTCAGCAGGTGCAGCACTCACATTGCCATTCCCAGTGCTAGACAACAAACTAATCACAAATGCCAGACTCAGCCCCATCCAAATTACATGAGGCCTTGGCAGGGGGGAGGGGACACAGGATGAAGCCAGTATACCTAACCTGTGCATAATCTAATAGCACAAGTTTCTATATAAAAAAGAAAGAAAATGGTAAATGTACCAGATGCAAAGTACTCAGCACAGTAAGTATTCTACAATAATAACTGTTCTATATTTCAAATTGCTGTGTTATAGAGGAATTTCTACTTGTTATTTGAAGTCCTTTATTCCTCTTCCAAGATTTTCTGTAAATGGTATAAATAAATAACTGAAAGCATACTGTGTTCATAAGAAGGTAACCTTATAGCAATACTGCAGAAAAGGTGCCAAGAAAGCTCTATTTGAATTACATCTTCAACTTAGAATTTGATGACTGAAATTAAGTACTATCATTTTTACACATTAAGACACTTAAAATATTTGACAAAGGGAGGATCACAGAAGATAATAAATCATGCTATTAATCCCTTGCTGTGCATTAACTTATTAGATTCTCTTCCTGAGTTAGAATTTGATGAAAACAGTGTAGCAGATGCAGAGGTAAGTTACACTGATCTGCCTTTAAGAAATATAAGAAAGAGGAATAAAGGGAGGAGTAAAGAGAGGATGGAAGGAAGGAAGGAAAGAAGGAAGGAAAAGAGGAAGGGATGGAGGGAAAACAAAGAAAGGAAAGGAATAGAAAAAGGGAGGAAGGAAGGAAAGGCTGCTGTAAAGAGAGCAGTGACCTGAGTTTCTACACATAGTGCATTTGCATGGTATAAACTTCTAACTAGGCTGGATTGAAAATGATGGAGCCACTTTATCTGAATAAAGCAGGAATTCCTGAATAGCTCGGCAGATAGTGAAGGAAGGACTTAAAAGGTTCAGGGCATTGCTGAAATATATACATCATATGAGGCTTGAAGACCCATCTAGGATTATGGGTCAAGGAGGATCTCATAGACACACCATTCACAGAGGCAGCAAGAGTGTGCTGGTGAACAGGCTGCCAGTATCATGCAGAAGTCCAGAGATGCCTATTTTCTGCAGGTCAGGCCTGATGGTAGGAGAGGCTGCCACAGAGGTGATTTTTTTTAATACTAATAAGGATTACTCTGTATCTGAAGAAACTGAAGCCGGGTGCCATGGCTTAACCATCAAAAATCAGAAACTGGGTGTCTCAGATGTTGTAAGAATGCACAAGGCCGAAGTGACAGCAAAAAGTACCTGACTCACAGAAAATTTCAGATATAGTTAACAGAATATAGCATCCTCTAGGGTAAAATACAAGGAGATACAATGGGATCACTTAATATATATCATCACAAGAACATAAGAATGTGTGAGTTGAGAGTGGGCACCCCAGTAAAAGTGCAATACTTTGTACAGTTGCTGAACCTGAATGACTTTGTTGACTGAAAGGAAGTAGCCTCCCATAGAGAAGAGTCCTGAAAAACTATAAGAGGTACACAGTGATTTCCCCACTTCTTCCCCAAAAGGACCATTGACTATTCAAGTGTCTATACATTGAGGAAAATTGATATCCATATATTTCAAGGACTACTAGACACAGGACACAAATGGATATTGATACTTAGAGATCTGAATTAGTCTTAACATGGACCCCTACTAAAGTAGAGAAATGAAAACTAAGGAATAAATTAGTTCAGGCTGAAGTGTTATTCACAGTGGGCTTACTAATTCTGTTAATTCATCCAGAAGTCTATGAAGCTGTAAATGGAACATCTAATACTTGACAAACATAATCATCCCTTATTGGAAGAATTCAACCCAAAGTCTCTGAAACTGTATCTCCTATTTTCTCTACTAGATGACCAATCAAAAGCAACATTGAAACATGAGTGGAAAGATGGGGAAAATTTAGGGTCATTGCTTAAAATCTCAAGAATGCAGGGATGGTGGTAGTTTTTATCTGATTTCTAAATAGTTTAGTACTCAGGATAATTCTAGTCTGTGAAATCATCAACCAAATAGGAGTGGCCCTTGACTTTTCCAACTGCTCTTTTCTATTTTACTCAAGAAAGACCAAATGCACCTCACATGTACTTACAACAGGAGGCCCCTTCCATCACAGTTTATGTCAGTGCTATATTAATTCCCCCACTCTGTGCTGCAGCATCACTAAAGAGATACGTACAGTGTGGATCCCTTACAGTTCAGATGTCTTGACCCTTCCTATCAAGACAAGATAAATAGGAGGTGGTTAGCACAGTAGGAGCCTTGCTAAAACACATGAATTACAGAGTTGGTGCAATAAACCTTATAATATTCAGGGTCTTAGGACTTTGGTAAGTGTTTAGGGATCTAGTTATCAGGGGTGTGCTAGAGAACCCCTCCAAAATAAAAGATGATTATTGCATCTTGTACCCATACCACAGAAACAAAACAAAAAACAAAGAAAAAAACCATAGTACCAGATATGTCACTGTGGGTTCTTGGGAAAACACATTCCATACTGATAAATACAACTTAGTCCATATGATGAACGCTATGGCTGCAAAGTCAGTGTTGTGGCCCTGAATCCAAGTTAAAATTCTAATCTCAAGATGATGACATTAGGAAGTGATTAGGTCCTGGAGAGTCACTTAACTCTGTTACAAAGGTGACCCCAGTAATGTCTTCAGAAGGTGGCATCTACCATTATAGTTTAGATCTAGTGTCCTCTGAAAGCCTCATGTGTTCACAGGTCAGTGTTTTGGAAAGTAACTGGACCATAGGGTGCTATACCTATCAGTGGATTAATTTGTTAATGAGTTCATAGATAATTGTGCTGTTAGGCATGGGGCCTGACCAAAAGAGATGGGTCACTGGGACCATGACCTAGAAGGGTATATTCTCATCTCTGGCTCTCCCTTCTCTTGCTGATTCCTGGCTATCATGAGTTCAGCAATTTTCCTCCACTGTGCCCTTCTATCATGCCATTTTTGCCTGTGAGCCAGTCAATAATACACGGACTGAACCCTCTGAAACCATAAGCCAAAAGAAATTCTACTTCTTAAGGCTGTGAGTATTGGATACTGTGTCCCAGCAACAGGAAAGCAGCTAATACATTATTGTACCAGCAATTAGGCCCTCAACACACACTGACTACCAGGACCTTGATCTTGGATTTCCCAATCTCCAGAATGGCTAAAAAATAAATTTCTATTGTTTATGAGTTACTTGGTTTGTGGTATTTTCTTAAAGCAGCCAAACTGTTCTAAGACATTAGTTGACATGGAAACCTACAAGCTTTGAGGGAGGCAAGAATCAGGAGGGGGCTCTGCAGGAGATACTGAGTGTGGGCAGGCAGCCTTCATATTTAAGCCTTGTGAACCAACAGATGTTATAGTACTTTAGGTGTCAGTGGTGAGAAAACACAGTTTGGAGTTAACAGCAAATCCCAGGTAGGTAGCTCACTAAATGGGCCCCAGGAATTCTAGAGCAAGGGCATGTCACCTGCATCTGAGGATTAGGTATCTTAAAAACTAGGCTTAAGCATGTTACTGGGCCTAAAGATATTGACTGGCTGATAATACAAAAGAAAACAATTTCTGAACTGTCCATTATTAGCTGCTTGTACTGGACCTTGTCAAAGTAGTATTATCTAGTGTGGAATTTGAATCAGCTATAAGTACTGACAATGCTAGTTATAATGATATTATGTAGTCAATTATTGTGCATTGTAAAAAAGCTAAAGATAACTTAGAAGCTGTCATCTTAAAAAGCAATTAAAGTTCTTTAATACCTTCAATAATGGGCAAAGTATAAAATATTAAAAATTAAGGGTCATAAAAACAACATATGTAGTTATTAAAAGCTAAAGTACAATTAAAACTCAATAATCAAAACTATTTAAATTAGTTTTGGTGCTTGAGCTATTTGGTCACTTGGAAAGTAGGACACAGAAATTTCTGGAGTACATACTTTTTCAACTATTTTCCTAATTCACAGAAATTTCTGAAGTGCATACTTTTTCAACTATTTTCCTAATTCATATAACACAATATTCAATTAAAATCAACTAACAAGTTTTCTTCATCCACCATGTGTGAGCCACCACAGTGAGGATCACACAAAATGTGACTGCCTTCTTTTCAATAGGAACACATGCCAGGAGATAGTGCAACAAAGAGATCAATGTTCCTGGTTCTAACATATACCAATGGAATAAAGTGGAACAAGTTAATTATAACTAAGGATTATCTCACATCCTTAGTTTTGTTACCTGTTAAAGACAGCATGCTTTCATTTTGGCCACTCTGAAAATTAAGGCATACAAAGTACTTAGGATGATGTTACACAAATAAATAGTTGCTTTTTAATTAACTGAGCTCTACAATGAGGTCCACGGACTAGGTTACATTTAGTCATGGAGCTTGGGTCAGTGGCGATGGGGTGCACACCAGAGTACCAGCCCGACTGTCCTGTTGCTGTACTCTGACAAAAAGCCTAAGGATTCCCCACAGCGACAGCGAACCTTTTAGAGACTGAGTGCTCAAACCATAACCCAAAACTCAATTGTCTATCACAGGTGTCAACACGGCAATTAAACCTAAATACTGAGGTTTTAGTTTAGTTTACTGAGTTTTTTAGTTTAGAAAAAAGAAACTCTTTTTCAGTGTTTGGCTGCTGGGCTGACTTGGCTCGTGTGCTGATGGAGAGGACTCTGCATGTGTGCATAGGTTCACCACCACTGCAGCACATCCAGCCATCTATCTACTAATCTTCTATGGCTCAGGCTCTCAGTGGCTCACAGATGCCTAGTTCATCCCATCCCTCAAAAACAATCAAATGCATTATCTTCATTTGACTCTGGTCTCAGCAGCACTAGGTTTCCTAGTTTTAAGAAAACCAGCTGAACCCAAATCTTTATCATTTTGTGTTTTAGATTATATGACATTCTTCTTCCCATTTTGCTTTTAGTTTCTCCTTATTTTAATGCTCTCTTAATTATCTACCAGATAACTCTTAAACTTTAGAAGGTTATATCAGTATGAATATTAAATACCTGATGTATTTTAGGATACATATTTCATATATATATATAGATGAAATTGAATTAAATGCAATCATTCTAAAGTATTACATCTGGTATGGTAATTTTCAGCTCCATGTTGCAGTTTAACTCAAATCATGAAGCCTCAGATTGATTTACAAGATCTTTCTGATCTATTTATTCTTGGTAATGCTTTAAATCCCACATTTCCCCACATATATCACTCCTTGAGTTCCCTCCTCAGATGTTCCTGTTTCCCTGTTTCTTGCTCTCTGCCTTTGCTCCTGTTTCTCTTTCACCTGGATTTCTACCTCTTCACCTATCCAAAACACATCTGTCTTCAAGATCTGTGATGGCTAATCTGGATTATTGACTCAATCGCGTGAGGGGAGCCTAGGTGATCAGTAAAGTTCATGATTAGTTGTGTATGAGGGCATCCTGGGGAATGGCTTTGAGGGACATGTTTGGTCCTTAGTTCCTTCCTTTCTGGTTTGCTCCTTCCTGGATTCCAGGACATGAGCAGTTTTTCTCTGCCATATTCTTTGGCCATGAAAATAGACTGAAACAAGTCAAAATAAACTTTTTTCTTAAATTGTTAGTGTCAGGCAATTGTCCTAGCAATGAGAAATCTGACCAAAACCCTCAACAAGTGTAATTGACTTCTGAACCACTACCCTCACAGTCATCACCAATATACTAATAATTGTTTCCACCCAGCAGATTATTATGCAATATCCACTAGAGTAAGCACTATAACTATAGTCCATGATATTTCCAAGAATGCATGAAAATGTCCTAAATATTTTTAAATTAAAAGATTTAATATACAACTTTAAGAATTTATTTTTTGGCAAACTTTTTTTTTTTTTTTTTTTTTTTTGGTTATGGGACTTGAACTCACAACCTTGCAATTTTTTGGCAATCTTAAAATAAAACATAATTTGAAATTTTTCATGGTACAAAGACCCATGAAGGGATAGCAGCCAGGGACTAAAAAAAGTCATAATGCAATGCTGACTAACTTACATTGCCCTATAGGACAAGTCTTCATTTCCTAATTAGAATGTACAGGCTGCTGCCAATAGTCCCCACACTGCAGTTTGCTAATACTGTACTTAAGAAACCCCAGACATACAATGGAATTCTGTGATACATTTTTCAATATACCAACTAAAGTATACTAACTAAAATGTCAATGCTCTTTGTTGTTAACTGGGACTAGTGATCACTACCTGGAAAAGCTAGTTGCCTGCATTATTGAAAATGCAGGAATTTCTTTAATGTGACTAGAAACACAAGTACTATTATAAGCCACATGTCAGTGCCAGAATATTTAAATATAAGTATCACTTATGGAAAGTAGGTAAATTTAAAAATGGAGAGTATCCACCTATCTTTGTTTACCTACCTATTTATCATCACACCAGTCATATTAGTATTTTATTTGCACAATTTCAAAATAGTATTATAATATAGTTTTGCTATTATGGGCCATTGTTTAATATCTGGGGCTAAAGTTGGCATGAAAAAACAATTCACTGGATATGATTTTTAAATGGAGTTCAGAAAAGGGAAAGAGAAACAAGGTAAGTGATAAAGGGGCTCCATGATAGCAAACATCCTAGATTCCAGTGGGTGCCTCACAGATGTCCTTTGGACCTTCTCTCCCCCTCACTATAACCTTAGCTGAAGGCTAACAGAAGAATCAGTCAAATAATAATAGTAGCTGGAGCACCAACAATCACAGTAATAGTATAGCAGTTTAATATTTTTGGTATATTACCTAGCAAAGAAGACATTTACTCAAATTGTCTCATTTGAAATTTAGTGCAGTGAAGCATTAGAAGATGGCTGTTTGGTGGCAGGTAGGTCTCACCAGTCAGTAAAGACAAGCACAGGAAGGCAATTCAGAGCTTATCTTTTCCCCCACCACAGTCCTCGTCCTCCAAATGCAGTTTCTATCTGGTCTCAGGTAAATTGGCATGTGTTCTCCAAATTCCTGTTGTCCAGACTGAGGCCTATGCAGGCCTCTATAGAGAATTAGGTAAAACGCTGCAAAAGAGAAGGAAGCGAACTAACACCAGCGAGTTGTGTTTATCCAACCTCTGTCTTGGCTGCATGTGGTTGCTACACACGTGACCCTTGAATTTACTGGCAATGTGACGATATGTGCTTTATTTTTTGGCAGTAAAATGTGGCTGAAGATTGCCCACCAGTGAGGAGAAGGATAGAGGAAAATGACATTCTAGCTTTCCACTAATATTCTGGGGAAACACTGCGGGAACTTGTTGAATGTCCACAAATTCCTCTTATTCCAATATATTTGCTTCTTCATAATCTAGCTTGGTAGCATATCCCATCTGGTGGTGGTGTCTTTTCCTTGATCCCCAGTAGCCTGAAAAGACCCTGGGGTTTGCTGAAAAGACAGACTGTCGTGATGGTAATGACCAGGAAGCTGAAGAACTTCAAGAAACTCTCTGGGGAGGCTTCACCAAGATACACTTGGGGAAGGTGAAGCGAAGAAAGACTTGCTGTCAAAGACAGAGGCTCAGCTACTTGAGCTTCGCTGGCTAGAGTTGATCCCAGGTACCTGGGCAACTGAATGCAGACCAGGAGCTGCCCAGGACGACCAGAAGGAAAACTGCAAGTCAATACCCAAAATCCTGAGGATAACAGAGCATCGTTTTGAGGTTCAGGGAGATTTGTAGTGAATCAATATATAATGGAAACTGAGGCCAACAAATGTGGCTGACTTGTCCTTTTTTCTTTTAATTTACAAAGGAAAGTAAGGTCACAGTTAGAAGTGACCTAAAGAGATGATGTTAGGCCTCTGTGTTTCAATGATTTATGGTGTTAACTGGAAAATTACTAAAGACGATTTTTCTATTCTCAACTTGGAAATTTATTTGGCTTTAACTGCAAAAAAAAAACATTGCTAATTTCACAGGGAAAGAAATACCAAAAAACTAACTTTAAGTATTATTCTAATGTGATTTAACACTGAATTATTAAATTTAGTAGTTGAAAGTTAAATAGCCTTCAGAGTCCCCTCCCCTCCCAAAAAGAAAACAAACAGCACTTGCAAAAATAGACACAATAAATTTTATTTCCCTGAAAGTTTTTAGTAAAACAAAATAAAACTCTGTTATCAAATTATTACCAGCACCTTACCTGAGGTCACATGCTTAAGCATAGCTCAAATTCCTTAATTTTACTTACTAATCCACATTGGAAACATCAAATATTCCTCAATTTTATTCAAATACTTTATAGTAGGGCTTATTTATTTTTGTTTATGAGTTTACATATGTTTATAAAATACTAAATAATTCCCAAATATAGCCCTAAAACTATTTCCATACGCAAAACTGACTACATGGCTGTTTTCTGCTATTTCCTTATGTATCAAAGTTCAGGCAAACATTTCATGAGACTGTGTTAGCTTAAAACACCAAAAATTTCTATTATAAAGTCCTCCCAAGGTGCCTGTGGTGAATTAGGAAAGAAATATATTTGTATTTAAGTTCAAATATACTGGTGAAACCTGACTGCAAAGCCTGCATTTGCAGCAGGAGTTATATTCAGAGTTGCCATAGCAGCCACCCACAGTCACACACACATACAAGGGGCGGGGGGAGAAGCAGTGAGCGGAGCACAGAATCTTTTGTTAAAAAGACAGAAGTACCCATCAATGTAATTACAAGCAGGGATCCTAACTTTTATTCTGAGCCACCTTTAAGGACAGAAGATTTCTAGTAACTCTGTGTTTATTAAATGATGGTTCTTTAAACTCATCTGCCATCTGCACTCTGGCTTTTTAAACTTTAATGGATGCTGAAACTATACAGGAGGATGTGGAAATTCAGCTGATCATGCATGCATTACAGCTAACAGGATTTAGGATTACACAACCTGGAACAGTCAGAATCATTGTAGCAAGGGTAAAGTGTGGTTCTATGGATCTGAGCAAGTTAATTCACTTTTTGAGTGCCCTCTTCTGTAATATGGGCCTAATAAGAGCACATATGTCAGAGAAATGTTACAAAGATTAAATAAAATAGCATAAATAATCAGTTGATAAATTAAAAATCTATAAATTAATAAAACTACAGCAATTAATACCTACTACAGAGTAAATTCTCAATGAATATCTACTATAATAATTATGATTAATTTAGTATTGTTAATACCCTCAAGTTTTTACTACAGACTAGAACAGCATCGTTTATAATGCATAAATTGCTAAAACAAATACAAGCAGTTGCGCAGTAGATCAGGGGAAAGATACTAATATTCTTCCAGTAACTGAGTAGATAATGCCTTTGCCCATAGTAATGTCTTTGAAACACTATTTTGGTGGACTAAAAAGGCAAAGTATTTCATTATAGTTACATATTCACCACCTCTGGAGAATGCTGGTTACACAGCAAAATCTAACATCTATCAGTGCTAAAATATTTATGCAACAGTAGTTGGGGTCAGGGAGCATTCTGGAATTTGCTTTCCGTCATGTGCTTCAACACACATCTATATGTAGACATATTTGCAATTCATACGCAGATATAAAAGCAAACATCAGATATTGAAGTAATGGTAATGAATGTAAAGTATTCTGTGACTTCTCATTCGTTTTAAATCTTCATTTTTAAGGCTGAGTACTTCATATTCAGCAGAAGTGAAACATGTAGTCAACAGAGTTAATGAATAAGAAAGAATATGCATGGGTTAGCATATTTCATATGAAGCTCAGGAATACCTAATAATGTGTAGGAGAAAGTAAAGCTGATGAGCTAAAGAAATCAGAAGAAATGAGAGGAATGGAGTTGGCAAGCCGAGTGAGAGGGCAAAAAGGGAGCTAAAAGAGACAAATTCTACAAGTCAGTAGGCAGTGAAAAGAAAATGGATAGGATAAAACTGAATAGTTAACTCCATACAAATTTTCCTGGTGGGATATTTTTTAAATAAGGGCAGTGAGAGCTAAAAGTAATTTGCCTTTAAAATTTTTAAAATGTTAAAAAGTACACCCTATGGCTTCTAAAGCTACCATTGTAACAATGACATGCAATGTTATAGTTCCCCTTTTAAATGGTCCTTCCATTCAGGACCTTTATTTCCATTCTCAAGAAGCAGTGTCACAGGGTATTACTATAGATTCTCTTTGCTCTCAGTGAGCCCGACACCTCTGCATTAGAAACTTTTCCATCATCAAGTAGCTTTTTGAGAAAAAGAAACAATCCTGAATTTTTCAACACCATTAGAAATAATCATTTGGGCTTCAAATTGGGCCTGAGTCATTACAAATCTCTTATTAATAACTTGAAATCAGAAGGAAATAGATGTTGGCTCCATTAGAAAAGGGGACCCCCAAAGGCACTTAAATTCTCTGAAGTTCTTATGGGAGTTTATGGCAAACCCTATGGAGAGCACCTTTGGAGTCCAACTCCACAGCTGCAAGGCACACCCTGTTAATGACAAGAAAGGCTGATGACAGGGGTATTGGGGTCAAGAACTGCCCACCAAATCTGTTTTTTCCATCCTTTCCTATACCAATAATGCACTCAGTTGTGACCACTTACTCCCACTAAAAGTTCCTAAGATAGCTGCACTTGGGGTCACACACTTACCTCTAAAATGATGGCAAATGGTCCATAATAAACCCAAAATAAATTTCTGAAGATATTTTGGTTACCATGAGAAAATATTAAAACACTGATTGAGATAATATGGTGATGCAATTACCAATAATAAAAGAGCTTTCTATGAAGACAGTGCCACCTTTTCACCCCCACAAGTGAACACCAGAGCTTGAGTAGGCAGCCAAGACCTTGATAGTTCTCTTAATTGTACTATTAGCCATTCGTGGGAAGTGCTACAGAGCAAACGCATTTTCATTAAGTCCTATTTAGCACAAAGACAAACAATATTCACAACAGAAATACGAATGGCTATCGTTTTTAATATACCCAACTACCCACATACTCTCATGAGAATCAAGTGACTTAATTTCATTCACAGTACAAACAGCAATTATTAGAAATAAATTAAATGGCCATTAGAAAGCTATTACTATAGTGTCCGAAGAGCGACTTTCATTATGCCAAGAAAAGGATGTGTAACTTAGAAGAACAATCAGAAATACATGCTCAGGTGAATATGTACTCCTTACTTACTGTTAGATACATGGCTGCATAGACACTGAGAGCCGCTTCTTTGGATGGAAATGTTTTCCTTGCCCTCATGATGAGATCTGGATTCCCAGTGCAAGCCTCTTCCCCACTGATGAACTGTGTATACTGTTGACATCCAAGTGCTGTGTAGTTGGGCTTACACAGGGCAAGAAAATGTGGAGCCAGATTTCCTGTGACGACTTGTCCAGCATTTACAAAGATATCTGTAGCGAACAGTCCAAATGTATAAATTCCTAAGGAAGAAAACAAAGAATTTGAAACTTGCTTTTTTGTTGTATATCAGCTCACAATATGCAAAAATGAAAATATTTTAGACACTATAAAATATTCTATCCATACATACACTTGGTGCATTTTATTTCCCTCCTTTCTAGTTACTCCCTTGGTTTTCTAGAGTAGTGGGAGTGCTAAATTATTTAACACATCAAGTTATCTACCACGGGCTACATTTTTATGCATGGCAAGTTTATAAGACATAAGATAAAAGAAGAAAATGTATTCTAAGACTATGTTTGGGTAATATGAGGTTTAAATGGAGACATGTATCCCTTGAGAGGGGATCATCTATCATGCTTCACTAATGTTAGCAATCTTTATTTTTTCCCTAAATATTTTTTATCTTACTAGCATAAAGCAAAGTGGTTGTCTCTCTCTGATTATGTCTCTTATGCCAATTCAGATTGGTATTATCTCTGCTGGAAATTCCAATTAGAGTAAAATCCAATGCCATCAGTTTTCAGTTAAGTTTAGTGAAAAATCTTTAAGTAAAGCAAACTGTTTTAGATTAATCTCTACACAGCCTTCAGAAACATATTTATAAAAGCAGAGAACAGTTGGTAATTTAGTTTCTGCCTCCCTTTTATAGATTGGCTATTTATTAAATGTGGGGCAATTTAGTAAAGAATGAGGCAATTAATATTATAATTTTAAATATCTTTATGCTAGTAAAATTTATTCACTTGAAGTTACCTTAAAGTACAAAATCAAATATAAAGATTTTTCTCTTTTTGTAAAAATGTTGTTTATTTACTTGAACACCAAAAATGTGTTCTAAATTCTGAATCATTGACCACTACTGTCAAAACTTAAGCAAAGATAAATTCCTTGCTATTGATTTCAATAAACTTGCAGATACAATCTTCAAGGATATGATCTTGATGTATAATTTTATTTTTTATAATTTTGGAAAATAAAATCCATCAGAACTGTTTAACACTATACCGAAGCAATATTCCCTTGGTTCAGTAGTTCACTTAAACTTCATATAATTTTATTATAAAATTAGATTTTCTTCTAACTCACATATTTCTCAATCGTGTTCTACCTTTTCATTGATATTGTCTGTTACATGGAAAATCACTATGAACGTTGCACAGGATCAAATAATTTTCTAATATTAGAGGCTTGATTCTTTAAATTTCCAAATACTATGCAAGATTCAAGAACAAATTATTTATGCACAAAACCTTGCATGTTGTGTCTAAATGTCAATGAAACAAAGATATTAGATCTCCTTTTATCTTAAAATTCTAGTTAAAAACAGTAAGAATACCTTTCTTTATTCTCATGATCATTCCACGAGTTACACACAAAGTAAAGATTAGTGAAAGCAGAAGTTTGAGAGAAGCAGAGAAATGAAAGAGAACTGAACTCAATAAGATGTTAATATATGCAATCCTCCCTTTCAAAATTCCAGGACCAAGCATAAAAATATAAATTACAAGCTTTCTTCATCTGTACTCCTTTGAAATCTAGGCTAAGATGTACTCATTTTATTTAACACAACTATTCTTCTTTTCTAGCATAACTATTCTTCTTATCTAGAAAAACAGACGTATTTGATAAGAATATAGAAATGTGTCTTGATACTTGAAGAGTTCACAAATGTGGTTTGGAATTAAAATGTCAGTGCATCAGATCCAAAGTCGATCTTGTAGTAAACTACACATATAATTATTAAAGTGGGATCCTACAAGTGTATCTGATCTGCTGACCTCAAGAACAGTCACTATACAGAGTGAGGTCTTGTTATATAGTAATGTTTCAGTTGTAAGTTTCCATTTTAATGGAACAAACTAGAAACATCCAAATCATGAAAAAGGAACAAGAAAGAAATCAAGCTCTCCTAAATGTTTTATAAAATCATATAAGTAATAAATAGGCACTTACTTAGTGCCACACATTATTTAGAAATGTGTGTATAAATGCAGGAAAATATTTTACTTTTAAGTAGACAGAAAATAATTTGCTTAACAGTATTTAGGAAAGCATCAATTCATCAAATGCTTTTAGTTTTGTATACATTATTGATTATAACTCATTTTATTATTTTAAATGACACTTGCAAAGAAAAATGAATCAAGAAAAAAGACTGATAAAAAAAGAAGAAAGACTGATGCATTTTTGAAAAATAATTTTATAAGGTTTCATATGAAAATTATTCCTTCAACAAGATAAATGAGAATTTTGAAGATACACAACTTGATGGCAATAAAAAGAACATTTAATGGATAGTAAGGCTTTTTGTCTTCAGAGAGATCTACAGGTCTGAAGGTATCTGGCTAGTCTTTATTGAGTTTATTTATATATCAGGCCATCCATGCATAATATGTCCAATGTTCTCATCCTGATCCTCTCAACAGGAGAAATATATTGAATGACTACAGTATCTCCAATGGATCTCCTAATATTGATCAGAATTTATCTTAGGTGCTATTTAATGAATATATATATATATATGTATATAATTGTTATTTTTTACAATACTGGCATACATACTCAGGACTGCTCTATCACTGAACTACATCCATAGCCATTTTATTTTTCTATTTAAAGATATATTCATTTTTATCTGTTGAAGCTAGGAAACAAAAATTAAATTTTGTTGTTTCAGTTAAGTAAATGGTTTTGACCAAGTTTCTATTGAATTGAAACAATGTTCAGTAATTTGCCAGTGTTCATATTTATTAATGGCAATATCAGAAATTGAAAATTAAAGCAGCAATGAATCTAACTTCTAATAAAACCACCAACACATTCTTGTGCATAAAATGCAGATTAGAAGTAGAGCAGAGAACTACTTATTAAATACAATACTTTCCAAGCATTGTGCTTGTTTTTATATAGTGAGCATATAACCTAGGTTAGCATTTCTTGTATCTGAAATTTTATAAACACAATGGCTCATTTAGTTTAATTATGCAGTTATTAGTTTCCTAAAGAATATTAAATATTCAACTATTTGAGGCCATTTTCTTCCTCAATGTGGAAATGCCTCCTGAAGTGGGATATTTCAGTAGGAGAAAATCATATGTGATGTTCATTTTTAAAATGAAACTGAAATATTTCACAGAAATTACAACCAATATTTGCATAGAGTCAAAATATTGTTTCAGCATGAATAAAAACAATTCAAGGAACACATACCAAGAAATCGGACAGTTCGGCGCACCAATGGATTTATATAGCAACAGTCTCCAGTTAAAATAGTTTTTTCCTGATTTTCAAAATCTCTTGTGGCAAGTTGTAGGCAAAACACAGCTGTTTCTCCAACTATTATCTTGCAAAGAAAGAAAGATTAAAGAATATTAGAATATAATCAGTATAAGAGTTTTTTATTTAAATAAATACAAAAAAACTCGTTTGAAAAATAATATTGATGTAAAACTGAGTCATACTAACTAGACTCTTTTATTATACTTTGTCATATGTATAAACCACATTTCTCTCAATCCAAAGAGATATTAAATGATAAATTATGAACAAAAATGGACATTAATACTTTTGTTTTCTAAAAGACTACATTAAAAATGGAGTATACAAAAGAACTTGAAGGAAGTATTTAGTTACTTTTGGTGTGTGATTGCATTTCATTTTCTTTCAAGTGACTGTTTTATTTAAATTTAACTTACATCAATTTGAATCTTCTATACAATTCAACCATTCTCTAAGAATATTTTTGAAGAAATCTAACATAGTCATACTAATTTAAAATCATATTAATAATTCTATTATCAAAAAACACATTTGGTCTTGACATTATCCTATTCTCAGTTATTACTAAGAATTCAATTATAATCATTAATATATCCCTTATACTTTAGAATATATGTGTTATATTCATCTACATAGAAATCATATAAATCAAGGAATACTATTATACTCCTTTTGAAAGTGAGGAAACAAAGACTTGGAACTCAAATGAATTGCCCAAGAAGTAGTAAGGAGAATCAGCTTCTGGTACAGAATAGTTGCTTTACTTGTGACTTAGAAATATTATACTCTACTTGTGTTTGTATCATTTGCAGTTGTTTTCACACATGCTTCTCAAAATCACCAGCAAGGCATTAGCACAAATATTATTATTTTATTTTATGGATGAGGAGATCAAAATTTAAGGAAGGTAAATCAGCTCCCTTTTAGACCATTCAGAGCCAAGTAGAAATTTTGACTGGTCTTTATCTTCTGGCTCTATTTAACACCATAGAGAACAGCTAAGGGACTAATAAGAGAAAAAGAAACTGGAGCCAAAAAAATAGTATGTCTGGTAATTTGTCATACTTAGATTTATTCTTAGTACTGTATGTCTTTTATTGTGTTTTGTTAAGGATAATTAGCATGCTGTATTGGGAGTCCTTGATATTCCCAGGTGCTCAGGTTTGAGTGTGTTTCCAGAATCCATGTGTTGAAAACCCTAATACGAGGTGTTAAAGGCGTTTGGAGGTAGGTCCTTTGGGAAAGTAATTAGGATTCAATGAGGTCACTAGCTCTGGGCTCCTGTTATGGCTTCAATGTCTTTGTAAGAAAGAAACCTCATGGCTTTATAAGAAGACTCTCAAGACAGCACGCTTGCTCTGTCTCTCCATGTGATGTCCTCCACAGCTTATAATGCAGCAATAACACCACCAGATACTGAGCAGATACAGTACTAGCACGAAGCTTTTGAACTTCTTAGCTTCCAGCATTGTGAGGTAAATAAGTTCCTATTCTTTATAAATTGCCCTCACTCCAGTATTTTGCTATAGCATCAGAAAACAGACTAAGATATCAGGGAAACGTTTTTGAAATCTCCATGAAAAGTACAATTAGAAGCTAAGCAAAGTTGTAAGTAGAAGTACAAAAGGGGTCATAGAAGATTAGGTTGTCAAACTACCTAATACGTGAACAACAGATTATAGGACATTTATTAATATCAACATTTTTTTAGTTCCTTTTCCTCTTTTCTCACTATAACTCTACTGTGTTTCCATGAAGGTCAAGGTTAAATGATAAACCAGAAAAAGATGAGTTGAAGTATATTTTACAAGAGTAGTCTTGCCTATCTGGTATTTTGGGTTGAATATGGAAAAGACTAGTACTTAAAATTCCTCTGGAATTTTAACTTTGCCTTTGATGAAGGAGAGTACAGGTGCTATGAAACAGTTCATTCAGACACAAGAACTATTTGACATGGGTACATCAGCTGTCACCAGGGACTGAGGAGAAACCAACACATGAACAATCTGTGTTGGACATTTTCTTAATTCCCTTTCTGAACAACTCCTTCATGTACTATGTCCTCTTTGTTGCACATCAAAATATATTAGCCCCAGGATACTTTCTAAGTTTTCAGTTTTAACTTCTTCTAGGTCTACTTTGCTATAAGATGTTCCAAATTTCAGCAATCTGCCATCCACTTCACTTTAAGATTAATCAGGTCCCCAGTGATGGATTTCTTTCTTCCAATTCTCCAAAGAAATTACCACTGGGTCCCCACTCCCAAGTTGACCTCACTTTACAGCATGCTGACACACTAAACTCTTTAGAATATAATAAATTATAGGTAGTTCTTATGGAATGTGGAAATGTAGCCATCTTCATACACCTTATTTTCAAAAGATCAGAATGTCCTAGACTAGGGCCAGGAGTTTGGCTCAGTGGCTTAAGTGCGTGTCTGGCAGGTGCAAGGTTGTGAGTTTAATCCTTGGTGCCACACACACACACACAAAAAAAAAAAAAAAAGAAAGAAAAGAAAAAAAAAGAAAAAAAAGAAAAAAATAATGTCCTAGACTGCTATTGCCCTCCTGATAACCAACTTCTACTTTGTTCCTGTGACCTGATACTCTAGTTCTTATAAGCAAATCTGGTGTTACATTCTCTGACTTTATAACTCTTACTTCCTAGATTCCTTCCAGACCGAGAAATTACTTTCAGACTGAGACGTGCCTTGCTCGAACCACTCTGCCTGTGCTACTCTTTCAATCATCTTTCCTAATGCTGACCTTTGCTTGCCCGCATTGCAGCACATTTCACGTTCCTGCATTTCTTGTTTGTGCATTACGCATATCTGCCAAAATAACGTCCCAGTCAATGACATTTGGTTATTACTATTATAACTTTACTTACATCACATTAGGCAAAACTGAATTTATTCCAGGACTAGTTGGTTATCACAGAGCCTAAGGGAAACAGTTGGACATTAGGTATATCAATGAGAAGTTCTCAAGAGTTAAGGTAATAGCTCTTATTCTCCTCTCTCTTCCCTGTAGTCACACTGTCTCCACCCCAGCTCCTCAATGAATACTTGACTTATTCTTAATTTTCTGCAAGCCAATTTTCCTGCTTTCTAGCACATATGTTTGCCCCAAAAGTCTCTGGAAGCCTTATTTTGAACTTATCATCTCAGATCAAGGAAACAGTTCAAAATTCCAAATTTCCCAGAGGTTCAGTCTCAGGGAGGTGTCACTCTTGGTCCAATTAACCAAAGTAAAAACTTTTATCATCCAGCTTTCTGGGTACAAAAGCTGTTTCTCAGAAAGAGGCAGTACGCTGTAACCCAACATCTGTCATCTACTACATCTTTCTATACCTCTCCCAACCAGTTCTCAGTTTACACTATCCCTATCTACCAGGTTCTCTGGATGTATTCCATATGTCTATGTGGACTTCATCTCATCAAAGGTGTATGCTTGGTGTATCCCTGGTGTCTGCTAGAAAGGTGGGTATATCTAATTCACATTCTCTTGTTCTCCTACCCTCTAGAATTCATTGTGACATCCATGGAAATCCCCTTTCAACCGTATTCTCTCTTAACTTCTCCCATCAGATTTCCTGTGTAAAAACTCCCATTCCTTACAATTCTTGAATAAAATTAAGCAATACAGTTAAACAATTCTAATTATGATAAATAGAGTAAATGCTCTCCAAGGGCAGGATAGGCACAGTGGCCAGGCATTAATGTTCAAGGAAAGTTTTACACTTTAATTGAATGAACAAGACCAAAATAATTAATAGAGGTGCATGGCCACATGTGCTGAGTTTTGTTTGACTGCTGTTTTATTCACAAGTCACTGAGGGCATCTGTGGTGGCTGGTGGACTGATTCCCAAGTGCTCTGGACCCACTGCTGTATTTGTGGTAAGGCCACTCTTCCTAGCCAATGCCTACACGTGATGGGGCACAAAAACACATCTATCCTCTGAGACATGGTACCTGCAACTGGAAATTTGGTTTGAAGATATTCCATAAGCTTAATCAAATCTTCCAAATCTTTCTTGGAACCATGCTACAGTCTAAGGCACTACTCATCAATAGTTCTTCTCCTGCATTGAGGTCAGATCTCCACTAATCTGAAGGCTCTCCCACTTTTCTCTGGCTTACTTGCTGACTTCTATTTTTTCCTTGTGTTTTCCCTAATAAATCTCTTGCATATCTAATTTCATTTGTATTTGCTTCTACAAGAACATAAACCAAAACAACATCAAAGACAGGATGTAATCCTGAATACACTTAAACGACTAGTTGCAATTAGACAAGTCTAGAGGTTTCAGAAGCAATCCTAACCATAAGACAGGGTGAGGAGGGATATAGAGGTAGCCTTTCCCCTGGTGACTCTTAGCTTGAGCTCAGCAAAGGCTGAAGAAGATTGAGATAGCCTTGGTGGAAGAGGCATATACGTAGCACTTACTGCATGTTGACCCATTATCATAATCACTGAAAAAGTTATTGATAACAAGTGCATCATTAGCAATAAACATATTATTAATGCCAAAAGCATTAATATTCAGTCTAACATACATATGTAATCATATGCAATTGATGATATTGCTACTAATAACTGATATTCTTATCTACTCTTTTTTTCTACCATTACCATAGCACTACTAGTTAGCGAAACATGAAGAGTTTTCATCCTATTTTCTTTCTTTTTTACATCATTTAGCTAAATCTCCAGCCCCTATTTTCTTTATTTCTCTCTCCCCTTTTGACTGATTTACTATCAGGTGCTGATTACTCTTGAATTTTAATTCTCTCCAGGCAGTGACTTACAGATTTAGATTCTGTGTTTCCCAGTGTTTTGTCTTGGCTTTTTCTTCTCCTTCTAGAAGTTTTCTTGGTAGAATTCATTCCCCTGAGCCTTTATCAACTCTTGCTACTTGAAGGAACCCTAAGTATTTATCTTTCTTCTGAACTCCTACTGCCTACTAAAGAGCAATATCTCAGTATGCTCAGATCTACCTACCAAAATTCTCACAGCCCTTGCATCCAAAGTATAATCCATGGATTCCCCTAGTTCTTCCATGGCATCATCTCAGTGAGTTCACCCATGCACCCACTGGGGACTCAAGTTAAAAACTCTCAAACCCTTAGATACCAGGCCGACCCTTGCATTTCCTTTATCCATTTCACTCCACCAAAGACTTTATTCACATTATTTTAATTAACAAAAATCATATATACTATGGTATGCAATATGATATTTTAAAATACATATACAGTGTGGAATGGCTAAACATTAACATATACATTGCCTCACATACTTTTTGTGTGGTGAAAATATATAGAATCTATTTTCTTAGCAATTCTTAAGTGTGTGCATATACATACGTATGTATAGTTATTATTCATAGTCCCATGGTGTACAAGAGTTCTCTTAATTTATTCCTCATATCTAACTGAATTTCTATCAATTGCCAATTCCTGATGATTTTATATCATAATTCTATTTCAAACATGTTCACTTCTGTCACTATTTCTATTTTAACATCTAGTCTCTTACCATTTTTATCCCCCATTACAGTATGCAAGGAATTCATCTCTGTTCTTGAAACTGTCTACCAGCAGGTTTATCTATTGAAGACTAATTTGTGCAACCCATATTTCCTATTTACAATTTTTAATGTGTCCTTGTAGCCTACAGATTGACAGGAATTGTCATAAAACATCATTTACAGCTAATCCTAAACTAATCTTTTCAGGTTCTGCAATTCTTACACAGCCTCCAGACATGTTACATTGTAGTCACAGTTAGACAATATACTCCAACATACCAGGCATTTTCATACACCCAGACTTTTATACTTGGCCAGTGGCTTATTATAGCTTGGTAAGTAAGGCATTGTTCAGTGCTTGTGATAGGATTTAAATACCGCCTTCTCTCTTGCAAGTTTATGTCTATTCCTGGTGCAATTCATCCTTCCCTTCTCTTTCTTCCTATGGCACTTTGTACATTTATTATGGTAATTTCTATATGGCTTTATAAGTATCGGTAACAGCTGTCTCCTCCAATCAGTTAAAACTTTCTCTGAGGCAGGAACTGTATAATGTTTATGCTTCCAGTTTTAAAACACAGTGACAATAGATGTGAATGTCATAAAAATGAATGAAATCCAGTTCAACCTACTCATTTTATGGACAAAGACACCTACCCAGAAATAAATAGAGGAGTTAAACATGCCTGGGTGACAATAGAGGCAAGTGAATCCAAGTTCACAGCTATTTCGCCACAGCCTCTGCTTAGGCATTTGTAAGTTTTTCCTCCAACATTTCCAGGTTAAGTCAGGTCAGTCCCTTGTTTCCAACTTAAAAGTTGCAGCTCACTGTTCCATAGAGTCCTAGCATTCCTGCAGCTTTAAAGGGAAGGTATTGGGCATATCACACCTTACCAGGACCTTCCCAACTCCTTGACTATACTGCAAGAGAGAACTGAGGATAGAAATAAGACATTCTTGATCCTTTTAATGCACACACAGGCTGTCCCACCAAGATCAAAAGTATCTCACACTGTGCTTCCTAACTCTGATATTATTTCTTGAGATTCTTTTCAATGAATTTCTTCTTGTTTTCTCTTCTTACTCTTGGATCTTACATGGAACTGAGGACCTGGTGTTCTGGTTGTTTTCTTACCTTTGTCAAGTGGTTCTTAACCCTGGAATCACTGGATGCCATTCTCATTAGACTCCCAAAACAACCTTTGGGTTAAGAGCATGATTGGTTGCTTTTCCTTGGAGTAGGTAAGCATGACAGTATCAGGGTACAGAAGGTAGAGATGTGAATGCTGACAGCTCTGGTGTTTCATAGTTTTCCTTAATAAAATTTTCTTTCTTTCATAACTAGCAAATAAAAGCTGCTTCTGAGGGAGTTGAAGTGGAGAACTGTGTTAACTGAGAGTAACCCAGGAGCATGGACCCCCTATCCTGCTTTCACAGGCACCAGCTGTCTACAAGTAAGAAAAGAGAAGAAACCCGGGAAGAACACCTGTGGCTCTTGTGGGATTGGTCAAGCAGCCTTCCAAGGGTCAACCTTTCTTGGAACTCACTCTTCCCTTACCTCAGCAAAGGTTATCCACTCAGTGGGACATGAAAGAGAAAGGAGGAGAATAAACTGTACTGGAATACAGAGCCTAGACTGGCCCGCCAGCTGGACAGCTGCCAACTCCTTATCTCCCCTCCCTTGCTTCTTCCTCTGCAAGAAAGGCAAAGCCCTCACCTGTCCACTAGATGTATAAGAAGCCCTCCAGCAACCTCTGTGGAAGACTAGTGTCTGTCTACCTTCCTTGTCAACTTGATGTGAAAAGCAGAGAGATGGACCCCAACAGCTCAGAAGCTGACACCAAGGACCTATCACTGCTTTACCTACCAACCTAGGTCTGAGTCTGACTAAGGCACTGTTCTTTGAGTTTCAGTTCTCTTTCCACTGCATCCTGACAGTCTGCCACTTTAGAGGCTCCTATAATCAGTCTGGGAGACAGAAGCCTTACATCCTACTCACGGAACTCTCCAAATTTGAGTACTACACTCCTTGTTATCCCTCTTCTTGGCTCTCTATATTGTTATTTATCAGACTCCATGTTGAATGTTACACAACCGTTTGAACCTTGCCTTGTCTACTAGGCTGGACCTACACACTGCCCCTTCCTAATGACCCACCTATAACTCTATCCTATCTTTGAGGACAGACATATATGCTATCTAACCCTATTTCTCATTACCTCATCTGATAAGTAGAAGCCTACAAAAGTGCAAGTAAGAATCACAAATGTATAAATATCTTTGAGCATAAAACTTGGCTTTAATTCTTCAGGACCAGGGTCTGGCCCTACAGCAGCTGGTGACACAATATGGAAGGCATCCTGGTCCCTTGTTCACAGGCCCCATGGTGTGAAGAGTTACAGTCAAAGATAAGCTCTGACATATGAAGCCACTGAAATGTAGGGATTTGTTGCAGCAGCTAAAACTCGCTAATTTCCCTGCTGTTTTGCTTTTAAAGAAAGATTAAATCTCAAACTTAAGGTAGTTAACAGACAATAATAACTGATGAGAAGTGAAAAATAATCGGTTTTCATTGTATTTGTGGTTCCATTCTATTTTTCAAGTGATCTTTAAAAATTTATGGCAATGGCATAAAAGATTCTTTTATAAAAATTTGCTTGTAAAGCAAATTTAAAGAAAAAATATTTATATTTAAAGAAAAAATAAAAGACAGCTGAGGAGGTATGCAGCCATAATAGAAATCCTGAAGGCAATATCTTATGGGAGAAATTTGGGAAGCAGTTAACATATAAGCTAAGTTACATGGCTTTTGCTAGATTTAGGCAGTGTTCTAACTTTTTAAAAAATATTTACTAATTGCAAGCAGCTCTCTGAGGTACTTATATTAAAATTCAGGTATAGATAAATTGAAGAGAGCTAAAGTAACGTCAACACATTGTTAGAAACAGTTGCAGCTGTGAGCTTGTGGCAACAGAAGATTTCAGTGCCCCAGGGAGAAGACAGTTTTAGTGAAGTAGTGGGTCAAAAGGCAGCTTAAATAGGACACAAGTAAAATTTAGGTTTGCGTCTTTAAGAGACTCCTACTAATACAACCTTTAGGGGATAAGAAACAAACCTGTCATCCAAAGCACTAGGTTGGACGAGTTTACTGACTCATTTCTCAACTGGGAAACCAGTGGAAAGATATTTGTCTATTTTCAGAGCTCTGTGGGCTGTGGTACTTGGACCAGCAGCACAGCACTGCTGGTGACCTTGATAGACATGCAAGCCCTACTCAAGAGCTCTGGAGGTGGGGTCAACCATCTGGGCTTATACAAGTCCTCTAAGCTCTAGTAGATATTTCAAGATGTGTGAAACTACTGATTACCACATTTTAAATTTGTCAGGGATGGTTTAATGGGGCTTTTAGATATTTATTTGAACAAATAATTATTATGTACTTGTACTATGCTCAGTGATTCTAGTCATTGTAGTTGAAGGGTGGGATTATAGTAAGAGAGGTTTAAATAAATCTCTAAGTGAAAGAAAAGCCAACACTTTCACTTTCCATAGATTAGAAATGAGAATGAAAGTGAAATATTCTAACATAGCAGACTCAGCCCCCAGCAAGCTCACTCAGGGCTCCTGCCTCAGAGTTCACTGCACTGCTCGCTGTGTCCATGGTAGCAGAGGCCTCAACCTACCAGCCAAGGATGACACGTGCAAATAACGCTAGCTAATGAATAAAGAAGAAATGAAGTTAGACGTTAGTGGTGAGTGAGAACTAGGTATGTGAGTGAAAAGAATTAGATGAAAAAATCTTCCCATTACTTTCTGAAACATTCCTTGAGAAAGATATCCAGAACAAGAAAAAAGGTGTCTTGAGAGCATCTCAAGAATCAAGAAGACCCCACGCATTGCAGGCTCAGTAGTGTAAATATATAAACCTTTCTTTTGAGAAGAGAATCTGTGGGGCCCAAGAAGAGTTACCTAGGGAAGTGGTTCCCTGGTATTCATTTCACCACACTCAACCATAAAGCAGGGTACTCAGAGGTTGCTGCAGACTTGGTCTGTGGGGACTAAACTACTTCTTGTGCTGGCAGAAGACCTTGGCATCACTTACATGTTTCTGATTTTTCAGGCAATCACAATGCAAGAGTTAAGGGGTTACAGAGGCTTCCACCTTGTTTTGAAAGGAAGGCGTAGGAGGCCTTGCAAAAAAATGTGTCACATGGTCAGAGTCTGTGCCAAGAACCTGTAAGAGGTTGGTACCTGAGAGGTTGTAGGAATGAGACCAAGGATTTGAAGGAGACCTGGAGAAGCTGAAGGTGCCAGGAATTTGAAACATCTGCTAAGGAAAGCTGCAGGCCATGAGCCACACCAGCCCAAGTGAGTGACCAGTTGAGCTACAATCAGCAAGGCCACAGGGGTGGATATGTCAAGCCCCCTGGAATTCATATTTCAGTATTGTGTGTCCCAGATACTGACCATGGTGCTACAGAACTTAGTTTGCCCCATTGCTTTGTGTTTTCTTTGGTCTGATTTTTTTTTCTATTCCCCATTTCTCCTTCTTCAAATGAGGATGTTTACCCTGTTTACAATGGAATTTGGACCTTGGGGTCATGTAACTTGTTCTTGGATTTTATAGAGTTTCACAGATGAAGAGTTTGTTTTAACTGTCAGAAAGATTCTGATGTGGATTTTTGAAAAACACAGGAACTTTTGAAGTTTGGAGAAGGAATTTTGTGCATTTTCAATCATATACAAGACAGTTACAGCAATTTATGGTGAAATTATGATCTCACTGTGTTCACATGTAGATCAAAGATGATTGAAGGAGATGTAATTAGTTGTCAAATTTACAAAGGGTGGACTTGTGCAACTTAACCTTAGCTCAATTAAGAAACTCCTTAAAAGATTAGTGAATCACAGAGGTGCTGTATGTATCAGTGGATTAATCCACTGATGTTCATAGCTGAATGTGTAGTTAGGATGTAGAGCAATCTGGCAGTAGTTCACTAGGGGGATATCTTTTGCAAGTGTATCTCTAGTTGCTTTTCCTCTGGCTGTGTTTCTCAACCACCATGAAGTGAGAAGCTTTGCTCTACCATACCATGGACTGAAATCTCTGAAATCATGAGCAAAATAAACCATTTTGTCCAATAATTTGTGAGTGTCAGGTAATCTGTCATAACAACAGGTAAGCTGACCAATACACTGATGAAGAAAATTAACCTGAATCTCATAACTTCTAACTCTCTTAGAGATACAAACAAATATTTGCATATCAAGATTAGTAACTGCCAGAAGTCACATGATAGTGTTATTTGTCATCTTTCTCCTAAGGTAAGCACACACTTGTAATCTCAGCACTCTAAGAGGCTGAGGCAGGAGGATCATAAATTCAAGCCCATCATAGGCCACTTACTGACTTAGCAAGATCTTGTCTCAAATACAAAAATTAAATTTAAAAAGGGTGGGGAATGCAGTGCAAACATCTTGGGCTTAATATCCAGTCACACACACACACACACACACAGTCACAAAAGGTAACAAGACTATAACTTACTGTATTACTCTGTTTTCTATTACTTTAACAAAATACTTGTAGCTGCATAACCTGTCAGTAGAGGCTTATTTAACTCACAGTTTTAGAGGCTTAAAGTCCAAAAAGCATTGTACAAGCTTTGATGGGGAAGCCCACTGACTGTATCGTCACGTCATGGTAGACGGAATCAGGAGAGAATATATGCAAGAGCTAGAGATTACATCGTTAGGCAGGAAATCAAAGAGGCTGGGGAATGGTCAACTTTGATCTTATGTAACAACCCTCTTACAACTCATAGTCTCACAAGAAATACCTTAATCCCTTTCAATAATTGTGCTCCCAACAAAAACCCTCCTCCATAAGCTCTACTTCTTAAAAGTCTCAATACTTGTTAATATCATCATCCTGATGACAAAGGCTCCAACACATCAGCAATTGTGGGACACATTCAATCCATATCTAAACCCTAGCACGCACTTACGGTTATTCAGCTAATAATCCATGCAGTCTAGAGCTCAATTTGACTTCATAATATTTTGTTATTTTATTTTAGTTTAGGAAGAAGGCTTCAGCAGTTAAAACTTTTTTGTTTGACCTTCTGAGTTTATAATTTCATCAAGATTATTTTTCCTGCATGGTATTCTGTTAAAGAAAATTGTCAAATTTTTTGCTCAGTGTTTTCCAAACTTTACTTAATCTTAGAAATATATATATTAGAGACAATTCTAAATGTCCAGTATAGTTTGTGTCCCAGAAACATTACTGAAAGTAGACAAAAGCAGAAGACATCTTTATTCCTAAAAGAAATGTGAATTTAGGAAAGATTAGCTGGTGAAGCTACATAATATGATAACTGAAGAAAAAGAACAAGGCCTTTTTATAGAGTTAGCTGAAAGAGTCTGGCTTTATAACCTGACAATGAACTCATTCCCCACCTCCCTGGTTATTACAAAGAAGAGAAAGAAAAGTTCAACACAAAAGAGGATGATTATTAATGCATACAGTGGGAAAGAAAAGTATACCCTAAGAAATGACATACGTGGGGAATAAAAAAGACATTTATGCAGTGTTTTGAGATTTAAGTGCAGTAGAAAATGGCCAAAGAAGACACTGAAATTTACCTTATCTTTCAAATCACTGGCTTAGAATAACGTTCTTTTCTTACAGCATAGAAGAGTTATGCTTTTCCCAACTTGACTTCCTGTGGTGGCTGTTGACAACTGTATTTGGGGAGAATTACCAAGGACCTGAGCCAGTGTGAAGGTTCTTCATTGCAGTCTGGTTTTAGACAGTAATTCCACTCCTTTCTCAGTTCTCTGTTTTCTTTTGGCTAGCTCAATCTACGTTGCTATGTGTTTGAGATTTCTTCTGCTCCAAAATATAGATTTTTGTTGTACAATAGGACGGAATTATTAGTGGTAACATTTTCATAGCCTTATCGTCATATTATGGGAATCAATATTCAATGTAATAAACCATGACACTCTGAATAACACTCTCCTTTTCATGAAAGTAGGCTTTCGAGGTCACATCCCTGCCTGAGAAAGCAGAAACAGAATTCCTCGCAATTTCAAATTCATTGTATAGTTCATCCCCCAAAGGCCATCTTCTTCCAGTTTTTGTGACTTTCATCTCTCCCATTTTTAAACAGACTGCCAGAGCAAATGCCTTTTAAGGCCATTCATTTTTTTACTGAGAAAGGGACTAGATGTTTGAAGGACTTTATTTTTAAAATGCTTCTGCAGGAACAGTAAATGATGATTACAAAGGAAATCCTTATACTTTACCACACTACTAAAAATGTTTAAAGGGAGCATCCAAAGAAAAGCATGATTGAAACACAAAAATAAATGAATGAAACAAATCTTGGAAAATGTTCTCATTTTGCAGGCTCTTCATCTGCATTCGGTATAAGTGCAATATTTCAAATTATTGCTCACAGCATATTAGGAAATCGTATAATTATACTTTAAATGTGAAAACTTGAAAGCTCTGAATCACCTGAATTCACTAAGCAAGGCAATTTAAAGACTTCCAATAAACAATGGGAAACACACCTCTTCTAAACCCGGTTATAACCTGAAGTGCTTTTAAGCTTATGAAATACACATACTATATAAATTCATATAAATATTCTTTTTCATTGTCATTTTAAAATTAACATGAGGATTTATCACAAAGAAAGAAAATAGGCACTATTCTAACATCTGGCATATATTAGATTTGGTCCTTGTTACTACCTTATAAGGGAATGATTATTATCCATTTTAAATATGAAGGTCTCAAAGCTAGTAATGGTAGACCTGAAATTCAAAGACTGGTAATCTGACTCTAATTTGATATTACATTATCATGTAATTATAATATTTCATTTTTTGGGTTTTATATTAGGGAGAAAAGTTAGAACTTTATCTGAAATTTTGCACTTATGAGTCTCATTTCCCCCAAATAGCTTTTTTTTTTTTTTTAAGTAAATCACAGGAATCTGTTCTTGAAAAAAAAAAATGCTAGCTAAGTGAGTGTGGTAGTCAGGATGGAGTTTTGATTTGATCAGTTTTGGGATCTTCCCCACAGATTGGTAAAGCACATTTGAAGGTGTGTTTGGATGGGTCATGGAGGCATGGCCTTGGGTTCCACGTCTGGCCTTTGTTCCTTCCTCTCTGTCATTCTCTGCCTGCTTTGCTTCCTGGTCACCATGACTTAAGCTGCTTTTTACTTCACCGCAGTATCTGTGCTTTGGAGCCAGCTGATCATGGACTGAAACCAAAAGCAGATTAAATGTCTCTTAAATTATGGGCGTTAGGTATCTAGGTACTCAAAATTTGACTAATGTAGTATAGATGATAAGATGCTAACAAACAGCTACATTTATTCAAATAGCGTAAGAAGACAGAGTCTGTATTGGTGGACAAAGTGGGATGAGGTTGGGAATATTAATTTTGCATTGTCTCCTCAGATTACTGAACTTTATCTTGAAAATCAGCTGACTATTCCACTTTTGAAATGTTGATGAAGGGGCAATTTTGTGGAAGCTGAAGAAAATAATATGTCTGGTAATACTTAACAAGAAGTTTATTTAAGGAAAAATGATTAAGCTTTGGAGAAAAGTTATGACTTAATATTACTTCTCAAAATAGTAATGATTACATATTTATTACAGAAGCTGATACACATAGAAGCCTATGTACTGATATAAAAATTTTCTATTTTAATTGTTAAAGGTAAAAAAGTATGACTTTGAAGCTCACTATCAATTCCATACAAAACTAAGTTTCTATGCTATTTTCCCATCACTCCATCCTGCAATATTGAGATTAGCATTTCCTTTATCTGACATGTATGTAAAAGATTATCAAGATAAAAATTCTTGACTTTTACAGTCATAAGGAACTCAGTCTTATCCAGCACCTTCAATCCTTCAGAATACTTATTCAAATGACCAAATCATGCATAATCTTAATGTCTGCTTCTCTATTGAGTTCTCTTGTGGTCTATCAAAATATTTAGTCATCATAGGTCACTAGGTCACAAGACTGTTGTTGAGAACGTAAAATGCCAGCTCAAAACCTCCTGACACCCAGGTCCACAACGATGCCCTAGAATGTTTTAGAAGTAAATTCCCTCCATTCTGTCCTTTCTATTTCATTCAGAAGCAAAATGCATTTTTTCTGGTCCTCTACTTGTGTGGGTACTTTCAGGTTAATAGTGCTGGTTTCTTTTTATGCTGGCCTAGAAGTCTAGGCCTCTGTGGTCACTCCACTAGGACGTATGTGTGGCTGCCTTCAGAAGGTTGAACAGACCCCCATCTACAGGGTATAATACTAACATCAGGGCAAGGATTGTAAGTATTTCTCCAAATTCTCTACTTTCTCTTCCAACATAACCATGGAGGTCTCTGAATTGTATGAGGCCTGAACCAACACTGGATGGAAAGAGAGGGCATCACTATGGGTATCAAAGACAACATTCAACATCCTTACTCTGTACACTACTCTGGGTGTTACAGGACATTTCAAAATCACAATTTTTTGGCCTACTGTTTATCACATTTCATAGTTGGCAGATACTTTGAGAATACTACAATATAAGAGCAGAAGGTAAATTTGTAACAGAAATTGGAAATTCTATGAATTGTGGTGTCCTGGGGGATTCAAATACTTGAAAAAACATTTCTGCAAAAAGCAACAGAGAACAATTCCACTTAATGAGCAATTCTGAGCATAGTTTGCTGGGCAGCAAATTTAGATAGCTATTGAAATCTCAATCAAGTTTTCTTTCAAAAATCTTAATTATAATCTTTCCACATGAACTTAAGCAAAATAGTATTAAAGTGAATCTGTCATACGAAATACTGGAAAGTTAAAAATTCATGACATCATTTGAACACCATTAGAGATAAATTAAACTTATATATATATCATGACTTAAAACCAAAACTCGATTTAACAATTATTGATTGAGCCCAAGCTTATATGTAGTAGACACTGTTGTTCATCTGAATGTTATCTATCCTCTTCCTAAAAAAAAAGCCTTGGTTTTGTTCTTTTGTTAACCTTCTTGGAAGAGACTAATCTTCAGGGAATTCTCGAACATAAAAGCTAAATGATTTGTTGAGTCCTGGTGCTTCTGTGTATTCAACTTAAACCATTTTAGGCCTGGGAATATAATAAGATACTGCTGATGAAGGATTACGAGATTTCTTCTGGGGACAAGTGTTAAGGCTTGTGTCTGGATATCCCCCCAAAGCCTCCCGAGCTCATAGGTGGAGTTTTTCAGATGTGGATGCATTTGATGCTAGAATTAAGTATGTGATGTGGGTAGTGACAGTGTGTGATTACTAAATTAGTCCACTGGTTGGTGTGCCATAATTCTGGGTGTGGGTAATGGGAAGACCCACCCTGGGTATAAGTGGCACAACCCAAAGGGTAGGTAGCCTGAAGAGACAAAGAAAGCAGACTGGTTACTGCTTCACTACTTCACTACTTTGCTGCCTTCTGCCCACCATGAACTTTTTCTCCTCTGTGATGCCCCTCTACCATAACACTCTGCTTTAGAACCAGCCAACTATGAACTGAAATGTCTATAAACTGTGAACCACAATAAACCTTTCCTCCTTTAACTGTGAGTGTTGGCTATTTTGTCTCAGCAACAAGAAAAGTCACTAAGATAAACAAGGGCTTCTGAAATAGGGATTTTTGTTTTTTAAAAAGATAAATAGTAGAAATGTTCTTCTTCTAAATGATATCATCATGTTTGGGTGTGATTTCTATAACAAAATGGCCATCATGCCATCATGAGGGGAGAAGAGTAGAGCAAGG